>CANNZV010001873.1:0-124810 GCA_947561585.1 Caprella mutica | reverse complement strand
CTTTTGATTTGGGTGTCATTTGTGGTCAACTTTTGATTTGGGTGTCATTTGTGGTCAACTTTTGATTTGGGTGTCATTTGTGGTCAACTTTTGATTTGGGTGTCATTTGTGGTCAACTTTTGATTTGTGTTTCATTTAGTGGAATACACTCAAAAACACACACAACAAAAATCCCACGCAGTTTCCCACAGTCTCTCATATTTCCCATAAATTTGTGGGGGGTGAACATTATACCGTGAACTGAACTGAAAATACTGGCCGGTACAGGCTTCAGCTGGCACCTAGAAAAATGAAATAGGTTCAAACTGAAAAAGATATTAGTTTCTTTTATGAGATATGTATTATAATTAATATTGTAACTACAAAAACATTAATAAAAATAATTTCAAAATAACTTATTGTGCCATTGGAACGTTTAAACACTTGGTAGCAATACTAAAGTCATTATACACTAATCAATAAATAAACGTATACAGGAAGGTAAAATTTAACAAGAAGCTATATCAGTTGGTTGCCATGGTAACGCAACGCAAACATTCAGTGCCAGTTTTTCACGGAATTTGAGGTTGGAATTAACACTTCAAAATGTCTTACAGGGAATTAAGAAGTAAATACAAATTATCAAACTATATTATATCAAATTTTGCTCTAATAATACTCTCTTTCACCTTTTCTATAAAGCTGTAATTTGAATTTTAGAGATCATACCACAAAAAAACATGCGTGTTTCGAGTTGTCGGACGGTTTAATATTTTCAATCATGTAAAATAGTATATAAATATTAAAAGTTAGTAATTGGAATATACATTTTCTTATATGAACGAAAATGTGGAATTGTCCAATAATTAGGAACTTACCCTGAATACTTTGTCTGTGGCCCCACCATACCTTTCCCATCTCAATCTTCTATGGCCCCACCATACCTTTCCCCTCTCAATCTTCTATGGCCCCACCATACCTTTCCCCTCTCAATCTTCTATGGCCCCACCATACCTTTCCCCTCTCAATCTTCTATGGCCCCACCATACCTTTCCCCTCTCAATCTTCTATGGCCCCACCATACCTTTCCCCTCTCAATCTTCTATTGTCCCTCCTTACCTTTTCCCATCTCAGTCTTCTATGGCCCCTCCATATCTTTCCCATCTGAATCTTTTATGGCCCCACCATACCTTTCCCCTCTCAATCTTCTATGGCCCCACCATACCTTTCCCCTCTCAATTTCTCTCTTTTCTCAGATCTCACGGAGATGCTCCGTGCGTTGGGTTACCCTCGTCTGGTATCGGTGGAGAACTTCCGTACCCCGAACTTCTTTCTCGTGGCGGAGATATTATCCTGGACTGTCAAGAGGTTCGACCCCCACATGGATGACTTACCCAGTGACGTGGACACGGAGCAGGACCGGGTCATCTTCATAAGGATGGTGGCGCAGTTTATGGTGAAAAGAATTATTTAGTGTTCATTTTGTTTATTATTTTATTAAAAACATATGTACAGTTTCAGTAGCTTACACAATGAATGGAAGAGAAGGGGCCCAGAACTGTTGTAATTTGGATTATCACTCTTGGAGGATATAAAGTGCTAACTGTATCCTGAGCAAAAGAAAACCTATCCTGAACAGTAAATTGATCAGTAGTTGAGTTAGATGAGAATATAAGAAATATATTTTATATAGCTAATACTCCCAATAGTGATTATTATTATTATTATTATTATGCAATGGAGAGCTTTGATATTAAGTCGCTTTCCATGAATTTGGATTATGAATAATCTTTTTCACTTTTACCGTGTAGCTACATATATCATTTCTTCATTTTTCTTATCATTTCTTCTTCTTCATTTTCCTCTTAGATTTTGTGTTAGGTAGACTCGTAGGCTTCATTTACTATCACCTCTTCATTTTCCTCTTAGATTATGTGTTAGGTAGACTCGTAGGCTTCATTTACTATCACATCTTCATTTTCCTCTTAGATTTTGTGTTAGGTAGACTCGTAAGCTTCATTTACTATCACCTCTTCATTTTCCTCTTTAGATTTTGTGTTAGGTAGATTCGTAGGCTTCATTTACTATCACCTCTTCATTTTCCTCTTTGATTTTGTGTTAGGTAGACTCGTAGGCTTCATTTACTATCACCTCTTCATTTTCCTCTTAGATTTTGTGTTAGGTAGACTCGTAGGCTTCATTTACTATCACCTCTTCATTTTCCTCTTAGATTTTGTGTTAGGTAGACTCGTAAGCTTCATTTACTATCACCTCTTCATTTTCCTCTTTAGATTTTGTGTTAGGTAGACTCGTAGGCTTCATTTACTATCACCTCTTCATTTTCCTCTTAGATTTTGTGTTAGGTAGACTCGTAAGCTTCATTTACTATCACCTCTTCATTGTCCTCTTCCATCTGTGAGTGCAGCCACCGGTGCTTTTGTCCCTTTCCGTCACATCCTCGTAGACTTTTGTGTTGGCTATGCAAAGCTCAATTTAGACTTTTCTCTCCTGCAGGCTAGTAAGGCTCACGTCAGACTTAACACCAAGAAACTTTACCAAGCGGATGGTTTTGCAGTACAGGAGATACTGAAGGCGCTCTCTCTTCTCTACGCCGCTGTGAAATCTAACAGTGCTGACGAGGATCTGGAGGAGGAAGGGGTCACCACTCATAACTTTGACATCAAGAGTAGGGTGAGCTCTACTCAGCACCTTCGATTGTTGTAACTTTGAAATAAAGATCATAACAGGATTCTACAAATTCAAATATGTCTCCCGTTACTCTTATTGGTCAATCTCCATAACCAATCAATGAGCTAGTAACCTTAACACCAATATCGTTAAAATGTATAACCTAGGAACACTATTTCTAAAAAATTATTCTTAGTGGTAGTAACCTTATAATTTCTAACCTTAGAGGTGCCACCCACTCGAAGCTATAAAATTAATATACTAAAACAGTCGCCTTCCTATTACAAATACTCTTATTTTTCAGACTGGTGAGTTGAAGCAAATTCGGTCTCTGGCCTCAACCATAACTGGTAAAGGAGCCACACTTTTCGACCTTTTACGTAGAGAAGTCCACCTGAGGGTACGTTCGACATTACCTAATACATCTAACTTAACTTTATTAATTTAGTTTATACTAATAATTCTATTTCAACCAACTGTTCTTAAAGAAATATTTTATTAAAATTTACGGGTTTTCACTATCCGTCGTTCAAATGATGAAATTTCAGACGAAGGTGTCAGAGAAATTGAAAAAAAATCGGTAAACTTTGAACTCTTCGTGTGACTTCATCATTTAACAGAATATACTGAAAATTGAAGTGTGAACCGAACATAAAATTTATCTGTACATGTAAATCAGGCATTACACATTCAGGTAAATCTTAAGATCCAGTCTTGAGATCTGATTCAAACGATAGATCCAATAGTCTAAATGGGTATTTTCGTCGTATGCTGTTTCGTACGATTGATCTGTTGGTCGGATGTGCCTACATGATTTTTGGCTCCTCCCACCCGTCCGATTTCGATCTTTTAATTATCAACCATGGTGATATCTTGGCAGTTGTAGCTTTGCGGATGACTGTGTCGCTGCTTTGTATAGTAACAAGGCAGATTTGGAGATAAATCGGATGCGTGTAAATACGATGGAGTTATCATCCGATTTAGGTCTTACGATTCATCTGTACGTGTGAACCAGGCTTAAATGAGGACCTACTAAAAGGCTGGTTTATAAAGATTAATCGTTAGACCTAAATCGAATGAAATCTCTGTCGCATTTAGACGTATCTGATTTATCTGAAGATATGTCCAGGGACAATACAAAGCAATGACACAGCCACCCGCGACGCTGCCACTGGTACAACTGCCAAGATTCAGCATGAATGATTATCTGGAGAACTAAATTGGATGAGTGGGACCAACAGATCAGTCGTACGATGCATTCAGTGTACGTGTAATCCAGCCTTTAGTCTCGTCTCTTTACTGCAGTTATCTAGTTTTCAGCACAGAAACTAACTATGATACCTACGAATAAGCTTTAGACATTTAAGGTGTTTTTTCTCCCCAGGAACTTCGGACAAATGTTATCAACAGACAACTAGAAGTGGTGGAGGTGGAAAGAGGTCTGCAAGACGCAATTACCGCCACAGAGAATGAGTTCAAAGAGACGCAACTGGCGATAGAGAATGTAGGTACGGACGAGAAAACAGTCGAGGCGAAATGTGAGAAAAAGAAGACTGCTCTCGAGAGGAACCAGAAGAGGCTGATGGCTCTCAAGAAAGTCAGGTGAAGAGCTCTTAAATTTAGGATTGAAACGCTAGTAGTCTGGGACTATCCTTTGATTGTTGTTGCTGAGATAATGAGAAATTGCTATTCTTCATCTGTTCATGTTCAAATATGCAGACAACTAGTTAAAATAGTTGAAACGAAGTTGGTGGCGTCCTTTGGGCCTCGAACTGTTGTAATTTAGATTGTTTTTTCTTCATTTTTACCATGTTTATCATTTTTTAACGCTATTTGCAGTTTAAGAGGATAGCGCTAGGGTTATGCTCTTCAACTACGAGGTCTTAGATTTTGTGTTAGGTAGACTCGTAGGCTTCATTTACTATCACCTCTTCATTTTCCTCTTCCATCCGTGAGTGCAGTCACCGGTGCTTGTGTCCCGTTTCGTCATATTCCTTGGTGAGTGACTGCATTCACAGAGTAGCTTTTCTGTATACATGAGCATTGTCACCGACGATGGTAAGTGACTTTGCTCATGGAGCCACTTTCCTTTCTGACTGCTTCTTCTAGTCCCTTGTAGTTAATTTCCTTTTGACGTCAGCGAAATAGTCACGATATGACTGAAGCACGACGTTAAACCCCAACTAAAATAAAAAAATAAATATACCATTTTTGTAAATTGGAATTTCATGAAAGGATAATTTAATAAACTGGTTTCTGTTTCTTCAGGCCAGCCTTTATGGACGAATATGAGAAGTTGGAGGAGGAGTTGAAACTGCAGTACAATTTTTTCGTTCAGAGGTTTATGAGTTTGAGTTTTCTGGAGCAGAAATTGGAAGATATCGAAAAAGCGGAGAGAAACCAACTGTCGCAGCGGGAGGTGAGAAAAATAAAAGATTATAACTTTTTCTTTTAGGTGACGCCGCAGTACTTGTTGGTCATGCACCAATCTGGCCTTTAGAGATACTGATTGATCTATCGTGACCTATGTCAACACCCACTATCCGTGTAGTGAGAGTGTCCAGATACTGTGACGTAACTGACTTTCAACTATTAATTGAAATGTATTAATATCAACTAATTATAAACGAATCTTTACTCCCTATTTACTTTTATAATATAATTCTAATTTGTAGATGTCATGTTTTTTTTTTCAAGATGTCACTTTGTAGTAAAATGAATGTACACAATTCACTTAAAAAAACACAATTCAAGGACTCTTTCCTAAGGATTCTCCCCTCTGCAGGCCGTCCACAAGAGGGCCATGGACTTCAAATCTGGTGATGGCACCTTAGCAGGTTTTGGCGATGACTCTGATGATGACAGTGGTGATGGAGATGACGATGGGGACGATAGTGATGATGATGACTATGAAGGGCCTTTGAAATCATCACTCAATAATAAAGCAGTGGAGAGCAAACCTAATAAAAGTGAGTTTACGTTAATCTATCCTGATAATGTCCTTCGTGCGTTTATATATTTAGATAATAAGCAGAAAAACAAGGATGGCAATTAAAAATTTCATTATTTCTTCAAGCTTTAGATTTAAGAAAAAATCATCCTCAGGAAAGCCTAAATATATTTATTTTCTACATTTTAAATACAAAATTTACCTACCTAGGATACAGAAATCAATAAATGTTACAGATAAATAAACAAATGAACATTTTGAAAAAAATACCTACAAATAGTCCATTGTGAAGCTAATTGGGGCTTCTGTTCATAAATAAAAATGGATTCCAATGTCCTCAAATTGTAACTATTGCAGGTTGATAAAATTTCGAAATTATTTTCCGAAATCTGATGGTTATTATCATATGAATGGTTTACAGTTTTGCTATTTTCTTGATTGGATAAATCAGTAAAAGAGAAGTTTCTGAAGGAAATATTTAAGCAACCTGTACTAAAAGCGCGAGGCTCTTAATAATACAAGAATTTTAAAGCAGTTCTGTGGTTGAGATTATTTCATTGAAAAGAGCAATTTTAACGTACATGGAAGAATTTTTTATATAACATTTAATTTTCAAATAACCGTTTCCTACAGATTCTTCCAATAAATTAATCTAACTTCTATTTATACAATTTTTCAGGTTTAATGTTCGGCTCCATGACGGGAGATTTGGATTCACTCGGTTCCGAGAACTCTGATTTGATTCTAGACGATGGTGGAGGAATGGACAGCGACATGGAGGGGAAAGAGGGGCTACTGGGGGAGGATGTGGGGGAAAAGAGGAGTGGGGGGAGTAGGGGGAGACGTCCTGCGGCTGCAGTGTCCCACTTGGACTACGAGGACAATGATTTCTAGGAGTTAGGTGGCGGGTGGGATTATTTTAAGATATTGGATAAGGTACCCACAATTTGAAACTAAAATATATATATATTTATTTTGAAACTATTAGATCTATTTAAAACTAGAAAATATAAGTTTGGATTTTGGGCCTTGTTACACGGTGCGAGTTTGGCTAGCCAGTTACTGTAGCGCAGCTACTCGCACAGTGTGACCGCATCAGTCGAGTAACTGTTATGGAGATTCAATGCTATGAACATTGAGCTACTGGCATGCGAGTACAGTGGGACAGCTGCTGTCCACTGTCACGACAGTAACTCGCACCGTGTAACAAGGCCTTTAGGGCAAGTTCTGAGTTACCGAACTGTTCCACATTTTCAAAAACGGAAGAAGAAAAAAGGTGCTAAGCCGTTACGTTATCGGACGAACGATATTTTTTATTTTCAGGGGATTTGGGTTGCAGACAAACAAGTTACACCAATCATATACATATTAGAAAATGGTATTAACAATTGAAATAACTCTTACTTAGTGTCTTTTCTTAAATGATCGCAAATGTTATTCTCATTCAATAACTTATTATTTCACAATGTAGGGTTTTTTCTGTGACCGAAAGAGGAAAATGAAGAGGGTAAAAAAACGTAAGAAATGATGGTTAATTACAATACCTCTGATTATAATATATAACCAGACAAATAAAATAAATGTTAAACCTTATAATGTAAAGTAGAAGTAGCCGTTATAACAGCTTTACCTGTATAAATTTATGGCATTTGTATAAGTTGTTGTCAGCAACACAGTTCAACTAAAAAAATCGTCCGCCCGGAAACGAAAAAGGTGTACCCAAGTTTGAATTAATATAAATATCGCACACGTACAATCTTAAGCAATGACTGGTATAATGGATACATGAAAAAAATCTAATTTTAAATTTATTTCAACTACTTATAAGTAAATACGTTATTTATATTGATAGTAAGGTGGGTACACTGTTTTGTAGTCCACCCTGTATAATAATTATTATCTCTAATTTTAATCATGGTATTTTTTCTTTCGTGCCCGAATATTCAGTCTTCTTTTAAAATAAAATCATGACCGAAAATGTGGAGCTGTACGTTAACTCGGGAACTCACCTCACTTTGAATTTCATGTGGAAAAAGTTCTACTGAATGTATTCATTTTAGTTAATTATTTATTTTAAATAAGGTAAATAAGAGGCTGTAATTTATATACTTATATATTTGATAAGTACATAGATGATAACAGTATCTAGTTAATTAAGAGATAAATAGTCACTTCTAAAACATATACAAAACACATCAATGAAAGCCTTATTATTATCTTAGTATTTTAAATATGAATGCTAGTGGAATTAATAGACCACCAATAATTTCTTCGGTAACTAGGTTAAGTTACGAATTATCGGTCAGTACTACATCTTCGGTCATATAAGAAGAAACAATATAAAAATTGTTAGATAAAACTGTGCAATAATAATTTTTATATTGTTTTTTCTAATATGACCGAAAATGTGGTACTGACCGATAATTCGTAACTTTCCCTAGTTAATTGAATCTGAATGATTTACAGGATTTTGTGTTAAATGATTTTAATTTAAATACGACTTTTAAATGATGATACATATTGACTATTGTAGTTCATGGATTGTACCTAATATATGGAACACATGTTTTAAATATATACTTTCGAATTATATCTCAACATGAACTGAACATGTCGTTGGTATCCAAAACATGAGATTCAAATAATAATACGACTTAATGACTGACTTGACTGGCGTGAAACATGCCTAACTATTAACGCTGTTAAGGCCTATTCTATTGGCAGAAAAAACTCCGCGTTTTCACCTCTTCAATTAATCACTGTTAAATGAATGTAAAGCAAATTATCAGTCTATACTAGCGTTTCTACCGCCTTACATTCATTTAACCGTGATTAATTGAAGAGGCGGAAACTGGGCGGTGATAACGCGGCGTTTTATCTGCTGGTATAGAAGAACACCAATAAAACAACTCTATTATATACTTGCTAGCGTCGAGATGAAGCTAAGAAGGCAAAAAAAAATAACAAGATATTGTTTCCTAGAATATTAAATTGGTATGAATTTGTTTTTCCAGTATCTAAAAATTAACTATTATCTAATATGCGAGTGAGTTAAATATAAACCGTACACTTTATAAAGGGAATATGTAAATTAGTTAACAAAGTTCTGTGGAAAATAAACTTCAAATAGTGAGAAAAAAAGTCAATAAATAATCTCTAAATTGAAGATTTAGTGGGGTGAGTTCCAAATTACCGAATAGTTCCAATTATTCGATCAAATGAAAAATGAGGTAAATAATTAGTTAACTCTATATTTAATGCTGTTGGTATCATGGATACAAAGTATTTGCTGGTATCCTGGATACAAAATATTTGCTGGTATCCTGGATACTTGATAAAAAGTAGAGTTAGTAATTAATATACTTAATGAATATGTAGAACTGTTCGATAACTCGGAACTTCCCCTCCTTAAATAATACTATAAGAAAATGGATAAAAAAGTTTAACATAATAAAATAAACACATTTTGAACACACTAAAAACTAGAAAAAATACCTAGTTAAAAGGTTTGATGTATTAAAGCAACAGTGAGAGATTTTTAGAGCACTTTAGATAAAGTATTGACATTTTTCTACTATTTTTCTCTGTAGAAGCAGGTACCTACCTACACTTTTAAATTACAGTGAAACTCCTGAGTTTTAAAGTGCACTCGAGTTATGAAGTAGTTTTCTATGATTTTAATCATAGAAAACTATCTATTGCACTCGAGATATGATGGAACCACTACTTCCTAACTCAGGAATTTCACTGTATAGCTACCTATAATATAGTTACTAAATAGCCAATATAGATCCTAAAAAGTATAGATATATATATATATATATGCTAAATATATATATAATCTTTTTGTACAAATAATGATATAGAACTATGTAAGCAATGTGAAGTATTTACATTTTAATAAGCACTGATAAAAGTAATTAAAAAAGTATGACGATAGGGAGGTGCCTTTTGTCTTTTTTATTCTCTTAAAATAACAAAACATTTTGCTTCTCGTCCTTTTTGAAAGAAGTACAATTTTGATATTTGATTTTGAGTCAAAAAACGGTGAAACGTGTGTAAATAGGTTTGGAACGAGTCGTGTAAAAACACGTTTATCAAAGTGTAAAAACACGTTGAACCAAGTGTAAAAACACGTCTCAAACCGCCCATCAAAAGATTCTAAACCACATTGAATGAAGTGAGAAAGTGTCTTACAACAGATGAGTTAAGTCAGTGAATCACAAGTTGTGTCCCTTGTGTCCCGGCACAGCAACTCTGGTGTTGATAACGCTGGGGTTACTGCCGGAGTAAACACCAAGATCTCCTTCAAGAAGCTGGTTGCTGTTCTGGAAAAGAAACACTTCAACTTAGCTAAGGTCTCTAGAAAGACAAACTCAAGTCTCTAGATTCTAGAAACACAAACTTACATAAGTGAACTATTTAGCTGCTACATGTAAAGTGATCTATTTAATTATTAGTAGTAGGTTTACATGTTTATAAGGTAGCTATCCCAATTGCAACACAAACACGTAAAAAATTGCGAGAGGACTGTGAAAGTACGCTCCGCCCACAGTGACTACCACGTTCACGCACGGTTTTTGACGGCATGTAAAAATGACGTAAATGAACGGTGACAAGAACTATTTTACAGTTGAAAGAAGCAAGTAGGTATATTAATTATATAGGCATTTATTAAATCGATAAGAAATGACTAGTATATTGGTAAAAATTTTCACATCAATTTAAATTTGGACGGGTATAGACTTATGTATATATAAAACTGAAAGTGAGCGCGAACGTGCGAAAAAGTCACTGTGACGGAAGTGTACATGGATAGCAAAATAAATTAATAACAATAAAAAAACACAGAAAGAAAAGCCAATATACAAAATAAGATGAAAGGAAGAAAAGCGTAAAATTTGAACACTAAATAATGAAAATCATATCAATTAACATGAACAATAATTAATAAAAACTTTAAAAAGAGAAAATATCTATTACAATCAACAAGACAAATACTAATCAACAAGACAAATACTAATCAACAAGACAAATAACAATCAACAAGACAAATAACAATCAACAAGACAAATAACAATCAACAAGACAAATAACAATCAACAAGACAAATAACAATCAACAAGACAAATAACAATCAACAAGACAAATAATAATCAACAAGACAAATAACAATCAACAAGACAAATAACAATCAACAAGACAAATAACAATCAACAAGACAAATAATAATCAACAAGACAAATAACAATCAACAAGACAAATAACAATCAACAAGACAAATAACAATCAACAAGACAAATAACAATCAACAAGACAAATAATAATCAACAAGACAAATACTAATCAACAAGGTAAATACTAATCAACAAGGCAAATAATAATCAACAAGGTAAATAATAATCAACAAGGTTAACATGGTAAAATACAAGGTAACTAAACATGAAATATCGTAGTAGAAAATTTAGAAAATACAAGGGATAAGTTCAATTATCAATTATGTGTACATATTGTTTTTAAAAACAATGTTGCTATCATTTTCTACCAAGGAAGGGGTGTCAAACGTCTGCTTTTTCTATGTGTGATGTCAAGAGGAAGTTAAATACAAAGGAATGGAAGAAGCAGTCAGAGAGGAAAGTGGCTCTACGAACGATAATAAATACAAGGGAATGGAAGAAGCAGTCCGAAAGGAAAGTGCTATCTTCTTAAAGTACAGTTGAATAATATGATACGATACAAATATATTTGAAATCAAATCACACAAAATACATACAAATTGATAAACCAATAGTTAGTTCAAAAAGGAAATTAGTAAACAAGAAAAAAAAAGGAAAACTGATAAACCAGAAATAGAAGAAAGTGCGTGGTTCTAAGAACTAATTCAAGTCATAATCAGGTGTTTTATGAACATTTTTAGGAGTTAGCACACCATAACAAAAATTAAATGAGATTCTAATTTAAAATAACATAAAGAGCAAAATGAAGAGTTAATTTGAAAGCTTAAGTCTCGTATCCACTGCTCTAACATTTAACTAATAGCTTGCTTGATTTAAAAGGTAATGCATTGACTTAATAATGAAGTGCAGTCTTTCACACTTAAGTACTTTAAAGGGAAGTGACAACTAAACATGGTAGCTAACTAATTTGAAAAGTCAACAGATGACGTCACGGAACTAGAGAATACTAATAGTTATTGTAGAGCTGTATCACAGATACAACTATTTGAATAGTTATTGTAGAGCTGTATCACAGATACAACTATTTAAATAGTTATTGTAGAGCTGTATCACAGATACAACTATTTAAATAGTTATTGTAGAGCTGTATCACAGATACAACTATTTAAATAGTTATTGTAGAGCTGTATCACAGATACAACTAATTAAATAGTTATTGTAGAGCTGTATCACAGATACAACTAATTAAATAGTTATTGTAGAGCTGTATCACAGATACAACAATAATTATCAGGAAATTATTTATATTATATAAATAATAAAGTTAGACCGTATAACGAATACAAATTCTACACCAGGAAACAGAATTAACAGTATACATTTTAAAATATGAAAAGTCACTTCTAAAAAATATAAAAAGTCACTTCTAAAAAATATGAAAAGTCACTTCTAAAAAAATATGAAAAGTCACTTCTAAAAAAATATGAAAAGTCACTTCTAAAAAAATATGAAAAGTCACTTCTAAAAAATATGAAAAGTCACTTCTAAAAAATATGAAAAGTCACTTCTAAAAAATATGAAAAGTCGCCACTTAAAAAATATGAAAAGTCGCCACTTAAAAAATATGAAAAGTCGCCACTAAAAAATATGAAAAGTCACCACTAAAAATATATGAAAAGTCGCCACTAAAAATATATGAGAAGTCGCCACTAAAAATATATGAGAAGTCGCCACTAAAAAATGTGAAAAGTCGCCACTAAAAAATGTGAAAAGTCGCCACTAAAAAATATGAGAAAAGTCGCCACTAAAAAATATGAGAAAAGTCGCCTCTAAAAAATATGAGAAAAGTCGCCTCTAAAAAATATGAGAAAAGTCGCCTCTAAAAAATATGAGAAAAGTCGCCTCTAAAAAATATGAGAAAAGTCGCCACTAAAAAATATGAGAAAAGTCGCCACTAAAAAATATGAGAAAAGTCGCCTCTAAAAAATATGAGAAAAGTCGCCTCTAAAAAATATGAGAAAAGTCGCCACTAAAAAATATGAGAAAAGTCGCCACTAAAAAATATGAGAAAAGTCGCCACTAAAAAATGTGAAAAGTCGCCACTAAAAAATATGAGAAAAGTCGCCACTAAAAAATATGAGAAAAGTCGCCACTAAAAAATATGAGAAAAGTCGCCTCTAAAAAATATGAGAAAAGTCGCCTCTAAAAAATATGAGAAAAGTCGCCTCTAAAAAATATGAGAAAAGTCGCCTCTAAAAAATATGAGAAAAGTCGCCACTAAAATAATATGAGAAAAGTCGCCACTAAAAAAATATGAGAAAAGTCGCCACTAAAAAAATATGAGAAAAGTCGCCACTAAAAAAATATGAGAAAAGTCACTTCTAAAAAATATGTGAAAAGTCACTTCTAAAAAATATGTGAAAAGTCACTTCTAAAAAATATGAGAAAAGTCACTTCTAAAAAATATGAGAAAAGTCACTTCTAAAAATATGTAAAAGTCACCTCTTCAAAAGGCACAATTGAACTTTATATGTGACATCACTGGTCGACTCTATCGCTTTTCACTTTCCGACTCCGTTACGCACTTTCTTACCATTAGTTACGGTGTCCGTAGCGACGAACTTAGACGTCATTGCTATCGTCACGCCTACTGAATTAGGGGGATAATCTCAATCACCGAACACTGTACAGGTTAGCATACAAAATAAAGAGAATTACATGCAATTTGGTCAGTTTTAAGTAGTATTTTGATAAGAAGGAATTAATAACGAATGAATGTCAGATAGCAGACTAATACTTATAATAAAAAAAGAACAGCAAGTATGAAATAATGTCTATATTTGACATTTATAGTTAATAAATTGTTTAGTATTAGAGATAGGGTAAGTTACGAATTATCGAACAGTTCTACAATTTCGATCATGTAAGAAAAAATAACAAATTTAACTAGTTTATTTAGTATCCATGATACCAGCAGCTACATTATATTTTTTCTCATATGATCGAAAACGTGCAACTGTCCGATAATATGCAACTTACCCTATTCATTTTTACGTTAATGACGTCATTGAATTCTACTCAAATTGTATTAGCTACAATTAGTTTATATATAAATAACTTAAGTGTTTCTTTTTTTATTGGCTATTGTAGCTAGGTATAACCATTAAATAGGTTTGTTTAGTAACAGTCAGGAAAAAAGGACTTGGAAGAAAAAGAAAAAACAGAATCTGGAATAAGGAGACATCAATAATTAGCTAAAATGCAAAAGAGGATAAAATAATTAATAAAGAAGTCCTGATAACAAATTACAACAGTTCAAAGGGAAATTAGCTACCAAAGAAGAGAGAAAAATTGAAAATAATATTTTGGGTAAATTCTGAATTATCGAACGGTTCCACATTCGCTTTTTTAATTGGTATCATGGATACCAATTAATTGTATATTGGATGGATACCAATTGAAGGCATCATGGATACGAGTTTAATAAGGAGATGAATATCAATCATAATATTTTCTTTCTTATATGACCGAAAATGTGGAACCGTCCAAGAACGCGTAACTTCCCCCTGTGAAACCAGACTAAAATGTACAAAGAAATCAACTGCTTGTTGGACATTAAACAGGGTATGAAGACTCAAATACAAGAGACTTAAGCACTGAGGGTAAAAAGATAGAAAATCAGGAAGGGATAATCTCTGAAACAAAATAAAAAAACGAACTAATTAACTTACACAACGTTAGGAAATTGAAACTGATGAGTACAACGAACAACTAGTGGAATTTCTAATATTTACTTCAAACAATTAAGAGCGAACGTGAGGGAAAATTAATTGGATATCAATTCAAATAACGAGAAAAATGATTCCTATTACTTGTATGATCGGGAATACGGAACAGTTCCATAACTCAGAACTTATGTTTTTATTAAAACTCCTTTTATGAGTTTCTAGTTATTTAGTACTAATGACTATCACAACTGACTAGAAGGAATAGTACAGTAAGAGAATTTTAAAGAGGTTATACCAACTAAACGTTATACAGGTACAGCTCGTATAGCTGACGTTCTTTGAACGGACACAATCTACAAAAGACAAGATTGTTCGTTATACAGGACATGCAGCTCCTATAACGACCTCTCTAAATTGTGTTTTAAAAGTTATTTTATTCGTCTACCAATTACAATTTACAATCAACACTTAATATATCATTTTAGGATTTTCAGTATTTTAATTTTGTTACCCTTTTCCACCTCATTTTCTTTGATTAGAGAAGTTCTATAGATTTTAAAAACAGGTGTAACTACCCAATATTTTCACTTAATTCATATCTATTTAGTTGTTGATATCTTCGTTTTATTTTACCTACCTTATTATTTCGTACATTTATATAAGCGAGTTATATAAATATCGTAAGATTTTCATTAAAATTTCCCTTTATTAATAATCTGAGATTGTTTACCTGTATTAGCGTTTCTTTGAAATGCAGTTAAATAAAACTTACAAAGTTAAAATCCCATCTGAAGTAATTATTTTGACCTTATAGTGACCACTAGATCCGTATAGCGACCTCTTACTGAGGTAGCTACATACATTGTCGTTGTACGAGCTTTACCTGTAGCTATACAATATAAATCATCTATAATGAAATTCTGTATAGTCAAGCATCTTGATTAGTAGAGTCTAGAGTAATGAAGTAGCCAGTATAATGAACATATTTTGTGTAGCCAGTCATAAAATGGCCATCATATTTCTATATAATGAAGTATGCTCTATAGTGACCTAGTTGTAGTTCACTACAGAGGAGTTCTACCAGTACAACTCCTTAATAATGAAGTAAGCTCTATAGTGACCTAGTTGTAGTTCACTACAGAGGAGTTCTACCAGTACAACTCCTCTATAATGAAGTAAGCTCTATAGTGACCTAGTTGTAGATCATTACAGAGGAGTTCTACCAGTACAACTCCTCTATAATGAAGTAAGCTCTATAGTGACCTAGAAGTAGTTCATTACAGAGGAGTTAATACCATATAACTGCAAGTTGGAATAACCCCTTGAAAATAAGCGAGTTTAGATCTTTACAGTTTGAACCTTAAAACACAAAATCATGGCCTCTGACTTAAAATCTAGTAAGCCATGTAGCTACAAAATAAAAGTACATCTCTGGAAGTGACTCTAGTTGTGTGTACTCATCAGTTTCAAATGTGCTGAGATGTTGTATCGGCTAACAGTGGCACCCACAACAGAGTGTCCTCTCCCCCCTGTTGAACACAACGGCAGTGAGAAAGCAACGGTGGTTAGTGAAATAAAGGGGGGGGAGGGTATGAGTAAAATAATGAATAAATATCACTTTGAGTACGTGCTGGTATAACTATATACCACATGCAGTATCCTGAAATAAACAAATTATGTAACTAATAGAAATTGTGATTTGATGTAGTGAGTTAGTGTCATTTTGACGTCACAGTCACAAAATGACACAATTGTAGAAGTAGGTATGAACACTGTATCACCTTCTGTGTACCATTGGTGTCATTTTGACGTCACAGTCGCTAGTAGAAGAATGTATGGACACTGCATCACCTTCTGTGTACTATTGGTGTCATTTTGACGTCAGTCACTAGTAGAAGTAGATATGGACACTGCATCACCTTCTGTGTACCATTGCTGTCATTTTGACGTCAGTCACTAGTAGAAGTAGGTATGGACACTGTATCACCTTCTGTGTACCATTGGTGTCATTTTGACGTCACAGTCACTAGTAGAAGTAGGTATGAACACTGTATCACCTTCTGTGTACCATTGGTGTCATTTTGACGTCAGAGTCGCTAGTAGAAGTAGGTATGGACACTGCAT
Organism: Caprella mutica; assembly: GCA_947561585.1. NCBI lineage: Eukaryota > Metazoa > Arthropoda > Malacostraca > Amphipoda > Caprellidae > Caprella > Caprella mutica. The sequence continues at coordinate 108,164 of CANNZV010001873.1, read as the reverse complement.
CACCTTCTGTGTACCATTGGTGTCATTTTGACGTCACAGTCACTAGTAGAAGTAGGTATGGACACTGTATCGCCTTCTGTGTACCATTGGTGTCATTTTGACGTCACAGTCGCTAGTAGAAGTAAGTATGGACACTGTATCACCTTCTGTGTACCATTGGTGTCATTTTGACGTCACAGTCACTAGTAGAAGTAAGTATGGACACTGTATCACCTTCTGTGTACCATTGGTGTCATTTTAACATCAGAGTCACTAGTAGAAGTAAGTAGGTATGGACACTGTTGTCAAGGTGTTGACTTAAACTAGTAGGATAAGGTGATATAAATAAATAAAGGCACTCAAATACAGTCGCTACCAAACAAGTTATTAGGATAAACATGAATGGGTGAGGCAGGACTTTCTTGCTTTGGATCACATTTAAAGGAGACTAAAGATACATCGTCTCTACCGTCTTTCGTATGTCACATGAAATTAACTAGATCCACTGCCGAGGAGTGCTGAGACGAGCCGCTCTGATCCTTCGGGTCTGGGCCAGACTTATAGCAAAGGAGAGATGGACATTAACATAGGATTTAAAGGAGAGGAATAGGATGATATAAAAGCTTGAAGTAGCTATTGAGTAGTAGTAGTAGTCATGCAGTTATAGGGGACTATAATTTGAAGAGGTGGTTAGTGAAAAAGCTATGGTAATGTTAGAGATTGTAGCTAATGATTATATATTACATGTTATAGCTCCGCCCACACTAGATACTCTATGCTCCACCCACATTAGATATCATGCTCCGCCTATAGCTACTATCCCACCCAACACTAGCCCATAGCTACTATTCCCCCCTCCCCAACACTAGGTACTATTATAGACCCACCCACATTAGGTACGGTAGCTATTTTAGCCCCGCCCAATTTAGGTACGGTAGCTATTATAACCCCGCCCAATTTAGGTACGGTAGCTATTATAGCTCCGCCCAATTTAGGTACGGTAGCTATTATAGCTCCGCCCACATTATGTACGGAAGCTATTATATCCCCGCCCACACTAGGTATTATATCCCCGCCCACACTAGGTATTATATCCCCGCCCACACTAGGTATTATATCCCCGCCCACATTAGGTATTATATCCCCGCCCACATTAGGTATTATATCCCCGCCCACATTAGGTATTATATCCCCGCCCACACTTGGTATTATATCCCCGCCCACACTTGGTATTATATCCCCGCCCACACTAGGTATTATATCCCCGCCCACACTAGGTATTATATCCCCGCCCACACTAGGTATTATATCCCCGCCCACACTAGGTATTATATCCCCGCCCACACTAGGTATTATATCCCCGCCCACACTAGGTATTATATCCCCGCCCACACTAGGTATTATATTCCCGCCTACAATAAGTTCTACTTCGAGTTACCCACACTAGGTAGCTACTACTCCCAGTAATCCACACTAGGTCCAAGTTTCAGAGTAAGGCTGAGCCCTCGCCAAAAATGTATAGAAATGAAAAGCTGAATAGCCTTTGATGTTTACTAGGTACTAGGTTTACCTGTCTAGCTGGGTACACAGCAGGTGTTCTAGATGCAATCAGTGCATCATCCAGAGGCATCGAGTCATCCAATGGATCTCTCTCCTGGAAGGGGAAATATAATCAATATCCTGATTACTTCACCTGTACTAAGATAAGAAACATACTGAACAATTTTAATAGTTAATATAGTTAGCTAGAGTCCTACAGATATATACCTGAGTAAGTTGGTCAGTGGTTGTAAGTATCCTGGCTATTGGTGCACAGCACACTGGCATGGTATCCAGTAAGGTAGGTCGGGAATTGGTTAGGAGTGGCTTCATGTACCGCACATCAAAGTCTGACCAAACTCTGAACAGCCACGCCTTTTCGTAGTTATTAGAGAGTTCGTTGTGATTGGTGAGCGGGGGACCACCTGTGAAATGAAGAGAAACATAAGGCATGTAGCAACTATTTGAGAAAACTGCCATCACGGATTCAAATGAGAATGTGGTGTTCAGGAACACGCAACTGTACGGGACAACGCAACCGTACAAGAATATGTAACTGTACAGGACTACATAGGTAAATGTATGGGAATAAATAACTGTACAGTAATATGTAACTATACGGGAAGTACCTAACTGTACGGTAATACCGTAATATGTAACTTTAGAGGATTATGTAACGGTACAGAAATATGTAACGGTACGGAAATATGTAACAGTACAGAAATATGTAACGGTACAGAAATATGTAACGGTACAGAAATATGTAACGGTACAGAAATATGTAACGGTACAGAAATATGTAACGGTACAGAAATATGTAACGGTACGGAAATATGTAACGGTACAGAAATATGTAACGGTACGGAAATATGTAACGGTACAGAAATATGTAACGGTACGGAAATATGTAACGCAATATGTGTATGTACAGCAATGTGTAACTGTATAGTAGCTAATACGTGTCTATACGGTACTAAATATCTGTACGGTACTACGTAACTGAACGATAAAGTGTAACTGTACGATAAAACGTAACTGTACGATAAAACGTAACTGTACGATAAAGCGTAACTGTACGATAAAGCGTAACTGTACAATAAAGCGTAACTGTACGATAATACGTAACTGACTAACTGTACAATAAAACGTAACTGTACGATAAAGCGTAACTGTACGATAAAGCGTAACTGTACGATAAAGCGTAACTGTACTATAAAGCGTAACTGTACGATAAAGCGTAACTGTACGATAAAGCGTAACTGTACTATAAAGCGTAACTGTACGATAAAGCGTAACTGTACTATAAAGCGTAACTGTACGATAAAGCGTAACTGTACTATAAAGCGTAACTGTACGATAAAGCGTAACTGTACGATAAAGCGTAACTGTACTATAAAGCGTAACTGTACGATAAAGCGTAACTGTACGATAAAGCGTAACTGTACTATAAAGCGTAACTGTACGATAATACGTAACTGACTAACTGTACAATAAAACGTAACTGTACAATAAAACGTAACAGTTTGATAAAACGTAACAGTTTGATAAAACGTAACTGTACGATAATATGTAACTGACTAACTGTACAATAAAACGTAACTGTACGATAAAACGTAAATGTACGATAAAACAGAATTCACCCAAATGACTATTTAGCTACCTTGTCCTTGTGAAGTGGAACTGCTGACACTGTCTTTGTCCCCTTCTTCTGCTGCTGTGCCCTGAAAAATAGCAACACATTAGATACAGTAAAACAAGTTATAAAGTTATGAAGCACTTGAGTAATGAAGAACCTGAATTGTGAAATGCACCTTAGTTATGAAGTAGTTTTCTTTTTCTATGTTTAATTTCAAGAAAAGGTTATATGTCACCATAGTTTTGTATGATTTTAATCATAGAAAACTATCTAGTGCACCCGAGATATGAAGTGGCTCCGAGTTATGAAGAAACCAATACTTCATAACTCAGAAGTTTCACTGTAGCTAATTAACAAAGATCCTGAAGTCCTGAACATTTATCTACTGTTAGTGGTGTTATAGGAGATTTATCCATAAACTTATATTGCAAGAGACCTCGTAGTTGAAGAGCATAACCAGAGTGCTATCCTCTAAAACTGTAGGTAACATTAAAAAATGATAAACATGGTATAAGTGAAAATAAACATGGGTATAAGTGAAAATAAACATTGGGTAAAATGAGAACCAACATGGGTAAAATGAGAACCAACATGGGTAAAATGAGAACCAACATGGGTAAAATGATAACCAACATGGGTAAAATGATAACCAACATGGGTAAAGTGATAACCAACATGGGTAAAATGATAACCAACATGGGTAAAATGATAACCAACATGGGTAAAATGATAACCAACATGGGTAAAATGATAACCAACATGGGTAAGTGATAACCAACATGGGTAAAATGATAACCAACATGGGTAAAATGATAACCAACATGGGTAAAATGATAACCAACATGGTATCAAGCATAAAAAGGGTTAGTTGAATCCAAAGTACCTACAGTTAGATTGATAAGGTGTTATATATTATTGAGAGAGAATGTTGTTGAATGAGAAGCAGGTGCAATTATTGTTTTCTATACATAAACAATTTGTAAGAAAACTTACACAATCTTATAGAGAAGAGGAGTGTTCTATTAATATTATTAAGTGCTACCATCACTTCTCTAACTTAACAATGCTTAACTTTTTAATGCAGTGAAATGTTATTAGTAAAGGTTTGCATCAAACATAGATAATAGGGGTACGAAAGCTTAGATGGTAGGTAGCTAATCTAATTTATTTTAAATTTTAATAATATTTCAAGACAATTGAAGTAGGGTTAGTTACGAATTGTCAAACAGTTACGATTATCGATTATAGCTAGCTGTAAGAAGTTTTTAAAAATTTAAACTCGTTCTTTTAATTGGTATCCATGATACCTGCAGGTATCAAGGATACCAATTATAATGAGCAGGTAAAATGATAGCTACTTACATGTATCATGGATACCAATTAAAATATAGAGTAAAAATGATAGTTACTTGCAGGTATCATGTATACAATTAAAATTTTGAATTAAAATGGTATGCACTTTCTTATATGATCGAAAATAAGGGACTGTCCGATATTTCGTATCTTGCCCTATAATACGGTTGTTTAAATCAATCTCATTATTTCAAGGCAGGTTAGTAGGTTAGTGAGTAGCTACACATAAAGGCACTAGACACACAAAATAACAGTGATAAGATACCTCTCTGGGTGAACACGATTTATACTGCTGTAAAGTAAAAGAAAATAAACCAGTTAGAAGGTAATTAAATGAACTGAAGATGAACAGAAATTAGAAACAGAATTAAAATAAAATACCTAGGTAGCTACATGAAAATGTAGCTATATTCAAAATTAGAAATAAATTAAATGAGCCCATTTTGAAAGAAAGTAGAAAACTCGTGCACTCACAATAGGTTCATTTATCAATATATTGATTGGGATGTAACCAATATTATTATATAATGGAGTTTTACCACCATAGTCGCCATTTAGGCGTTTCAATAGTGAGTTACGGCTTTATTATTGTTATTATTATTTTTTGTCATTTCTCTGATTTTGTTTTATATTTCATTCAGCAAGTTGGTTGTTGACAGGTATTTATATAGTTGAACGTTGGATGTAACCAATAATCTTGGCTACTATTCTATCAACACATTTTGAAGAAGAAACATAAAATGTAGAAACTAGTGACAATGTCTAAAGCAACTAAAAATGGAAAAACGAAATATGGATAAGCCAAAAGATGTAAATTAAAAAAATGGATAAGCCAAAAGACGTAAATTAAAAAAATGGATAAGCCAAAAGACGTAAATTAAAAAAATGGATAAGCCAAAAGACGTAAATTAAAAAAATGGATAATTGAAAGACGTAAATTAAAAAAATGGATAAGCCAAAAGACGTAAATTAAAAAAATGGATAATTGAAAGACGTAAATTAAAAAAATGGATAATTGAAAGACGTAAATTAAAAAATATAATTGATCCAGAGATGGATAATCGAATAAATGGTAGCTAATCACAAAAAAAATAGCTAATTGAAAAATGGATAATTGTAAAAAGGTTAGCCGATAAATGGATAATCTAAAGATGGATGATCTAGTGGAATAATAACAAATAGATAACAACAAGCTGGGTAACAACTACTTCTACTCACATTTCTGATGGGTACAAATTGGTTCAACTGATGTGTTTCTTCATCATCAACGTCAACACTGAATAGAAAAAAAGATAGTTAGAAAATATAGAAAAAGAAAGACACTGCAATAATAGGAACCTTAAATTGTGAAGAAACTAACATCATTTCAGTTTGAATTAAAATGAATAATGATGTTTCGATAGAAAAATGAATATTGGAAGTTAATATAACTGTAATTTCAATTAGGATAGATATCATTAATTTAGTAGGGTTTAACATCTGCTTCGGAATCAAAGGCCACATCACTGACTGATGGAAATTAAATACAAGGGACTGGAAGAAGCAGTCAGAAAGGAAAGTGGCTCGATGAACTGAGTCACTTACCACCGTCAGTGATGATGCTCATGGATGCAGAAAAGCTACTCCGTGAATGCAGTCACTTACCAAGGAATGTGACAAAAAGACGGATGGAAGAGGAAAATGAAGAGTTCTACAGAAATACCTAGACAAATCTATGGTCGTTATTAACCCATAGAAGATTGAGAGGGGAAAGGTATGGTGGGGCCATAAAAATTCGAGACATAGCTTCTGTGGGCCCACCATACACCCCTAAGGGTATTACTCACGGTATGCCAAGCCAGGACAGCACCTGGGTGGTCAGTCCCCCCACGAATATGACAGTGACGATAACTATCACTGACGTGGTGGTGATGATTGCCTTTCTGGCGTCTGTGCTGGCATTGCGTAAAGCCAAGGCAAAGGCTATGGCGCCCCTCAGACCTGATGGAAAGAAAAGATTAAAGTATTAGCTACAAAGATAAGGAATTAGCTATTAGTCAGACCTCAAGAAAAGAGGTTGGGTAATTTACGAATTATCGGTCAGTTTCACATCTTCAGTCATATATATAAAAAAAAACTATATTATAATTGTTATTTAATTTTTATAATGTAGTTTTTTCTTACATGACCGAAGATGTGAAACTGACCAATAATTCGTAATTTACCTTAGATATGTATTAGCTATATCAACAAAAACACACTCACTAGTTAACTATTTTAAAATGATATGACAATGATGAAGATAGTTAGCTAGGTCGAAGGATTGGAAATAAAAAGTGTGCAGTTTTTGATTTTCAATTTTGTTTAGCTAACATTGAATTTTAAAAATTAAGGTTTGTAAAATAAACTATTATTGGACATCAAAATAAAATTGACATTAAAGTGGTATAAGAATGATATTAATAAAGTCACTTAAAATTGATATTAAAATTTTAATTATTCGATATTACATTTTTTCTATCGCTTCAGATCACCGGAAAATAATATTAGCCAATTGAGAATACAGTGACTGAAAATTGACAAATAAAGTGAATTCAGGGTGGATTTAAAAAAAAAACACTTGATTTAAACCATGTTTGTTTTTTTTGAGCAATGAAAACCATTGGTTCTTATGGTTTATTTGGTTTTTATTAGATTTTATCATTTACAATCACATCTCACAAATATAATATTAAATAAGTCTTGTGCTGTTTTAAACCAAACATAGATACTTATTTATTGATTGTACATAGGTACTGTGTTGAAGTTAGTTTTATTTGCTCAGCACTGAATAGGTAGATATGTGATGATTAAATTCTAGTGACTTTTCTTTAGTCTGTTTCTCTCTCTCTCTTGAAGTTTCCTTTAGCATTCCTCTAATTAGTAGCAGTCAAGTTGTCAATCAGTCACAGCGTAAAGTCGTTAACACACATGCAAATTCTTCAGTGAACTCCAATTGTGTTTGTGTATTTTCATATTATTATTTATTTAACTTTCATTACTCTATAAATAGTTTATTAACTTCATTTTAGGTATTTGCATATCCTTAACTCTCTTTCTATCGCTCTGTCTACAGGCATCTATCGCGTTCACGTAATTTACTTTTCAAGTAGTTCCTAGATAATTTGTACCATCATGTGGTTAAACTCGGCCTTTATTTCCCTGTAAGTTTTGTAATTGTCTTTAGTTATATATTACATAAATATTAAACTTAAGCATTATAACCATAAATCAATCAGTTTGTAGAACTTTAATATTTTTTGTACCTTTGTCTCAAACTGAATAATTATTTCAGGTCTATGTTCTACCTACCTTCTAAGCTTCTTAGTTGCATTTCCTTGTTTTTGTTATCTGTCCACTACAATAAACTACTAATTCCAAACTCAAATCTTTGGTTTCAAACTTTCAATAAACCAAAACTATTAAACCCATCAGATTTGTCTATTAATTATTAATTTATTTTATGATTTTACTCAACCAATCAGTAACTAACAAAGAGTTATTCATATATATAAGTTGAATTTATTTTAAAACTAGTATTGTAACATTAAACATACAATTAAATCTGATAATTTACAACAAAACAACATATAAACCAAAAAACCCCATAAAAACCATGGTTTAAAAAAAAAAAAAAAAAAACTGGTTTTAATGTTTTTTCTAAAAAAAAACATGGTTTTTATCACCCTGAAATAGATGCAAGTTACCTACTTCTCACCTGAAAACATGAGCATGTGCATGAACTGTGAAGGTATCTTTGGTGTCCTCCGAATGTTCATAATGACAGACAGTACGTAGATGTTCAGCGCCCTGCCCACTATGATGGCAAGGAAGGCGAAGGAGATGAAGTCAAACTCCCATCTGTGGTGATTGAAGGTGAACATAGACACGCCGATGTAGCTGAAGATGAAGTTCTCGGAGAGAAAGTTGAGGAGTTCAAAGAGAGATTTAGTCGCCAGTCTGCTGTCGGGTGACAGGTTGTTAAAGGTGTAGTGTGCTTGACAGATGCCACAGAAAAGTACTGCTACGATGCCTGTGAATGGGGAAATAGGTAAGTTAGAATTGGAAATAAATAATCATTGAAATATATCTGTGATACATTTTTGGATGGTATAGCTACATATTAGCTAAAGCTATTAAAGTTTATGGAAAAGATTGAACAGATAGCTAGCTAGTCCAAATATTTTCAAATCAGAGTGTAGCTAGCTAATCAAAATCTAAAAATTGAATCGTTATTGTTAGCTAAATAAAAAAAAGAATGATTGTTTTTTATTTCTTTAGCTAACTACATTAAAGAAAATTAATGTTTGGATTTTAACAACCCTCCTTAAAAGATTTCAAAGTTGCCATAGCTAATAAGTTCAGGATAGCAAAGTATTGTTTTGTTTTCCATTGTGAAGAATGGCTAACCTTCAAAGGACATGAAATACCTACCCCTTCTTTTTGCTTCAAAAGTTTATCTTACATAAGGGTACGAGAAATAATGAGCCTTTCTCAATAATTAACTGATTACTGAGTGTAAAAAAGACAATATTTTTCCCGCAAGAACAGGTCAGGACAATCTTTACATGGGAAATTCCTACTTGATTACAGAACAAAAGGATTAGAATTATTTTTGTTTAAAAAACAATAAGAAAAAGAATGTAATCTTTACAATGAGATGAAATTCCCATAACACACCCGATAGGTTAGAAGCCTCTGCCATAAGGAAGGTAGAGTAGGACATGAGAACAAATAGGACACTTTCCAGCAAGGGAAAGTCTCTGAGCCTAGAGAACTTAGTCAGGATGGCAGTGAGGCAACCCATCACCACTCCTATCATGAAGGAGGCGGATAGAGTCACCACGAAGTTGAAGATTGCCGTGAAGAAGGCGGCAGACTCAAAGCCGCCTTTTGTCCCGTGGTAACTTTCTATGGCGCTGGAAAGGGAATTGGTACATTATTGTCAGTGAATCAAAACAGGACTGGAAAGAAGCAGTCAGAAAGGAATATTACCTAGATACTGTAGGTAATATTAGATAGCTACTCATTATATCTGCTTTTTTTTAGGTATCTGCATCAGACCCCTTAATCTTAATTAAGGGGGGTCAACCCATTGATTTGGATGAAAATAATCATATTTCTTTTAATTGCTGGAAGAGTCTTTAGGTGTGGGCGTTCATTTCTCAAATTTTTGTGAGAGTACAACCCAGGAGGGTCCAAAGGAGAGGGTCAAAATCATGTTTTTTTTAACTTTTTATCTTTGGCCGATCGTTCTGTAACTTCGCAAAATAAACGCTTTTTATTCCTGTCACTTTTTCGATTTTGGCTTTAGTTTTCAAAAAAATGTATTTTTTAAATTTTGATTTTTTTTTACAAATTTCTAAAGACGAGAAGTGTATGAGTGTACATGCTAGAATGAAAACGGAGACAGGTTTGGAATCCTTGGAACATTTCGAACAAATGTATAGAGGGGTTTTCCTCCTACTTTTACCACAAGGGTGGTTTGATTTAAACCATGGTTTTTATGGTTCATTTGTTTCATCATTTTTAGTTTGGACAGGGTATTCTCCTCACCATATTGTGTTATTATCATTTTATAAAGATATTTTACATAGTGATTTAGTAAATATTAAAATATAGTCTCGAGTCACACTGTGATATACACTTGCTAATATGTTATATTTTAGTTTGAACATCTACATTTGAAATGTAAGCCGATGGAAATATAAGAATTTAAGAAATATTTGAATCTAGCTGTTATTTAAAACTTGAGTTTTTATGAGCTTATCAAAGTAGACTAGCAGCTAAGAATTAGTCATGAGTTATTATCTTTAATCAATCTATTTTTTTTTATAATTCATCAAAATATGAATGTTGTTTTATATTGTTAACCATGTATAGTGTTCAGTTATGAACTAATCAGCATCTTTATACACTTTTATTAAATAATTCCATATAAAAAACAAATAAAACATGTAATTTTCTTTAAAGCCATGGTTTATTGTTTTTTTTTAATAAGCAACGGTTTATTTGTTGATTGATTTAAAAAAACAAAATAAACAATGTTCTTAAAAAAACATTGGTTTTTAACCACCCTCCTGCCTGCAGGTATCATGGATACCAACTAAAATTAATAACAATTATATAGTTTTTTCTTATATTCTCGAGGAAAAAGTAGGAGGAGCTTAGCAAAAATCTGGTGGAAAGACTTAAAAAACCCTACGTGTGTACGGCCCTTTAGGATAAAACTATATAAACTATAGACACTAGATATTCAATAGTTATGATTTATCTCACCTAGTCATGACAATAGCGACGGCATCATTCAGAACACTCTCTCCAAACACCAGTGCGTAAAGGTTGACATCAACTCTGAAACAGCAGAACGGATAGAAATCTAAATAAATGAATATGCACAAATGTTTGAATTGTGTAAAAAATTAAATATGAAAAATAAGGATGGATACACCAAAACAATAAGAAAAAAATTGAAAGTGTTGAATGCAAATCATAACAATAAGTTTCCCACTCACCGCAAGTCATTGAAGATGGCAAGAACAGTCACAGGGTCTGTGGCAGATATCAGTGCCCCAAAGAGAAAACAGTCGGTGAAGGAGAAGAGGGTGTTGCCGGTGAGGAGGAGGAGACCATACACCAAACCTCTGGAGAAAAAAGTAAAGGGGATTAGCATTCATTTATTTAGTGTTATGAAAGCTTGGCTAAGTTATAAATTGTTGGTTGGTTCCACTTCTTCGGTAATAAGAAAAATGATATAGCTAATAATAATTTAATTTTACATTTAATTGGTAGCTATTCATGATAGTTACAAGTAGGTATCATGGATACCAATTAAAGAGTTAAACTCCATGTGGAAATCTAAAAATTAGAACGAATTAGTTAGCGTCTTCTACAGAATTATCTGTGGAGCATATTTTTCTTTGATATGTCAGACACCATCACAGTGGTTTTTGAATGCAGATGCCAATGTTAGAAACTCACCCTACATTCTTTCATTCTACATATACTGACGCTATATACTTTTATAATATACTCACGCTACAGTTACTGCAGAGATGGTTGTGCCTATGAAAGCAAACGTGAAAATGGCTCCCAGGTTACGGAAGAAGTGCAACTGAAAAATAGTAAGTGATGTTGATAAATAGATACATAAGTGACATATGAAAGCTACATTAGCTACAACTTATCTATCAATGAGGATATCATAGTAGCTAATTAACTCATTTTTAATATTTAGTGCTTATTAGATTGAAATAAATTATTCCAGCATCTAAAAATACATTTAGTTGAAAAGATACCGTTATGACAATGCTAACATTTTAGCTATGGTAAATGAATATAGCTAGTTACATCTGTTGGAGAATGAAATACCTTTTTGAGACTGTATCCAGCGTTGAAGATGATTGGTGGCAGCAAAATGTTGAAAAATATCTCCGGGTCAAATGTTGCCTAGTGAAAAAGAAAAACAAAAATAAATATTTCAACAAAATAACTAGTAGCTAACTATATTACAAACAATAAATTAATGAATCAACTTTCACGACATGTTGAGTGAAACTAATTTTAAATGAGTTAGACAGTTCCAAATTTTGGATCTTTATGGAAAAGTATATATGGACTTATAGCAAATAATTATCTAATTTTAACTTTATTTAGTAGCCAGCTACAATTGTAGTTAATAGCTAATTGAAATACAAATTAAATAATTATTATATAGCTTGCTTCTTACATGATCAAAACGTGAAAGTGCCCAATAACTAAGAATTTACCCCGAGTAAATAGTTAGCATCTAGCTTACTAGGTACATTATCTAATGAAGATAAAGTTAATGAACAACTGTTAATAATAAACTAATATGCTTTTTAAATGTTTTTTTAATCCTTTACAACGGTGCGCGAGAAATTAGTCACATAAAAATGAAGGACTTTGCTGTGATAAATTGAATGTGTGGAGCCTAGTGACTAATGTGACTATCGCGTCACATCACTCACATGTTAAAGAAAAATTTAGGAAATTTCAAAACTAATTAAGAGTAACTTATATATACCGCTGGTGTAGAACCATTCAATACTCTTTAATTCTCTCCGTCTATAATATTCTCTATGATTTATAAAACATATTGTCACAACTCAACTACCTAATTACCTTCTGGACAATTTCAGTCTCTTTGCTGTTAGGAATTTCTCCTCTGAAGCTGTACACGTACGTCTTGTTGGTAACTGAGAAAGAGAGTATGGTTAGGAACTTTTACATTAATATTTAATTGATATTAATAAAATATCTAGGACTATTTGACCATAATAAATTGAGACGATTCCTAGATTATTTGTAGGGTAAGCTTCAAACTAGCTACCTATGAAATGGTTCCACATTTTTCTGTCATATTAGAAAATATATATAATTTAACTTTTTTTCTTTTAATTTATTTTATTCTTATTCCATATTTTGATTAAATGATTAAAAATGCGTGACCATTCAATAAATCAAGACTTACGCCATATCAAAAAATAACACGACATTAAATATTCTAAGCTATCGCACAAACCTCGTCCAAATTGATACCAGAGAGTATCGGGAGGGCCGGCATCGCTGTACGTCTCATTTGGGAAGGTGTTGACTTGCACGTGACTTATGGCAGTGTTGTCGCCACTGAACCGAAGTATCAGACCAACTATCAATCCTGAAAAAGTTAAGTTTAATCTAGATAAGGCCGTTTTTAAAGTATGATAGGAAATTTCACAAGTAGTTGGAAAAAGGAATTCAAGTTTGCCAATCAAAATTTTAAGCCAATTACATATATCTGAGTTTTGACCATTTGAAATATAAGCCAATTTATGATTCCAGGCATGATATAGAATCATTTGAAATATAAGCCAATTTATGATTCCAGGCATGATATAGAATAGCTATGTCCACTAAGTCAGTTGAAGCCAATTAATTGGTGTATATTTCCAAAGGTTCAAACTCAGATATGTCTAATTGGCTTAAAATTTTAATTAATTCCTATGTTAATTTTGGCTTGGCTCAGACTTTGTGAGATTTTGGCTCAAAAGTTGGCTTTCAAATTTCTAGCCTCTGAAACATGGATTATGAGACATACTATTTTGCTTGGTGCAGAAACTGGTCAAGTGTTCGTAGATATCTCTTATTCTGTTCGTAGCAAAACTAATGTAAATTATATATATAGGGTAGGGATTAGCTAATTCAGAAGTGTTGTAGCAAAATTAATGTAAACATAGGAATTTTTATTTATTTATTTATTTTTATTTATTTTATTTCTCAAATACCCTTACAGAATGTCCGAGAGAGCAACCGGGCAATTACTCTCCCGTTACAAAATATTAAGAATATTAATTTGAGAGCCCATAACCACATAATTGTGGTTCTAGGGCAACCTAAACATAAAGAAAGATTAAAGGTAAATAATTTCACAGGAAATTTAGGAATCTATTTTACATTCAAATTCAATTCAAAAAAAAAAAATGGATGGTATAATGAAAGAATAAAACTGAAACAAATGGAAAGGATTTCGTGGAATATCTTCATTCAGAAGTGTTCGTAGCAAAATTAATGTAAATACCTACCTATGGAAACCAGACTGTATTTCATGGTAAATTCCACTGTCCACTGAATTATCGGTAGATTTTTAGCTATTTATTCTTATGTTACCCAGTTACAATTAATTTACAGAGGATAAAAATTGGGGAAATGTTGGTGGACTGTGGATGAGGTCATGAAGATCAGCCAAATTACTGGAAATTGATAGTGGATTTTTTCAACTTTTTGAAAAAGCAGCGAGATTTTGTGCCCCAAATACAGACTCAGTCCCACTCTGGAAAATATCTTAGGCTAACAGATAAATTTTAGAGGCTAAATGCTGCGGATTATACAGTTCAGGTCAGTTCCCATTAATTTATTACTGTATTTTAAGGTTTGCTAAACTCCAACAGAGTAATTAATTCATTAGAAAAGACCATTTTTCCCACAGTGGACTCAGTCAGACTGGTATGGGAATTTGTTCGTAGAGAATATCACAAATATCTCCAATATTCTGCAGACTGGCCAGTGACAAGTAACCATTAGGTAGCGTCGGACCGGGTGGCTTTGCGCATTTTCCGCATACTTTGATTTTACGAAAAAACTAGGGAAGTCAGCAATCTGATTTTTTGTTTGCAGATAGATGAAGGATAGACCTAGGTGCTCACCAAGTTTCAACTCTTTAAGTTCAATAGAAAAAAAGTTATCATTGAAAAACTGTGCGCAAAGATCGTGGGGATAAACCGGGTGAATTTTGCGCAATTACCGGGTGTACTTGCGCACTGCGCAAATTCACCCAATGTGAAACTGCGCAGTGCGCAAGTTCATCTTATGTATAAACTGTGCATAGAAAATCTAACCCCGATATAATATGCAACTGCCGTGAATCTGCCCCAATCTTCTATGGAACTGCCCCAATCTGCTGTGCAATTGCAGTGAGGCTGCTGTGGAATTGCCGTGAGTCTGCTGTGGAATTGCCGTGAGTCTGCTGTGCAATTGCCGTGAGTCTGCTGTGCAATTGCCGTGAGTCTGCTGTGCAATTGCCGTGAGTCTGCTGTGCAATTGCCGTGAGTCTGCTGTGCAATTGCCGTGAGTCTGCTGTGCAATTGCCGTGAGTCTGCTGTGCAATTGCCGTGAGTCTGCTGTGCAATTGCCGTGAGTCTGCTGTGCAATTGCCGTGAGTCTGCTGTGCAATTGCCGTGA
This sequence comes from Caprella mutica, assembly GCA_947561585.1. Classification (NCBI taxonomy): domain Eukaryota; kingdom Metazoa; phylum Arthropoda; class Malacostraca; order Amphipoda; family Caprellidae; genus Caprella; species Caprella mutica. The sequence continues at coordinate 92,899 of CANNZV010001873.1, read as the reverse complement.
GTCTGCTGTGCAATTGCCGTGAGTCTGCTGTGGAATTGCCGTGAGTCTGCTGTGGAATTGCCGTGAGTCTGCTGTGGAATTGCCGTGAGGCTGCTGTGGAATTGCCGTGAGTCTGCTGTGGAATTGCCGTGAGTCTGCTGTGGAATTGCCGTGAGTCTGCTGTGGAATTGCCGTGAGTCTGCTGTGGAATTGCCGTGAGTCTGCTGTGGAATTGCCGTGAGTCTGCTGTGGAATTGCCGTGAGTCTGCTGTGGAATTGCCGTGAGTCTGCTGTGGAATTGCCGTGAGTCTGCTGTGGAATTGCCGTGAGTCTGCTGTGGAATTGCCGTGAGTCTGCTGTGGAATTGCCGTGAGTCTGCTGTGGAATTGCCGTGAGTCTGCTGTGGAATTGCCGTGAGTCTGCTGTGGAATTGCCGTGAGTCTGCTGTGGAATTGCCGTGAGTCTGCTGTGGAATTGCCGTGAGTCTGCTGTGGAATTGCCGTGAGTCTGCTGTGGAATTGCCGTGAGTCTGCTGTGGAATTGCCGTGAGTCTGCTGTGGAATTGCCGTGAGTCTACTGTGGAATTGCCGTGAGTCTACTGTAAAATTGCCGTGAGTCTACTGTAAAATTGCCGTGAGGCTGCTGTAAAATTGCCGTGAGGCTGCTGTAAAATTGCCGTGAGGCTGCTGTAAAATTGCCGTGAGGCTGCTGTAAAATTGCCGTGAGGCTGCTTTGGAATTAACGTGAGGCTGCTGTGCAATTGCCGTGAGGCTGCTGTGCAATTGCCATGAGGCTGCTGTGCAATTGCCATGAGGCTGCTGTGCAATTGCCGCGAGGCTGCTGTGCAATTGCCGCGAGGCTGCTGTGCAATTGCCGTGAGGCTGCTGTGCAATTGCCGTGAGTCTGCTGTGCAATTGCCGTGAGTCTGCTGTGCAATTGCCGTGAGGCTGCTGTGCAATTGCCATGAGGCTGCTGTGCAATTGCCATGAGGCTGCTGTGCAATTGCCGTGAGGCTGCTGTGCAATTGCCGTGAGGCTGCTGTGCAATTGCCGTGAGGCTGCTGTGCAATTGCCGTGAGGCTGCTGTGCAATTGCCGTGAGGCTGCTGTGCAATTGCCGTGAGGCTGCTGTGCAATTGCCGTGAGGCTGCTGTGCAATTGCCGTGAGGCTGCTGTGCAATTGCCGTGAGGCTGCTGTGCAACTGCCGTGATATAGGAGTATCGAGGATGAATATCACAGGTTTATTAATGAATAAGAGCTCTTTAACTTTATTAATAAATGTGCGCAAGTCCACCCGTGAATTAAAATATTCCCAGGGTGATGTTGCGCATCTAGTATATTGGTTATATCTCAATAATTTATAATTATTATTAAAATCATCTTACATGACGTTAATCTGCAGTAAATTATGCGTATCCAACGTAAATTGCAATCAAATTGGAGCATAATTATCAACACTACAGCATAGTTCGCGGAGATTCGATTCTAGTCCAAAATAATTATTTTGCCATAAAAAACATAGGTCTCTGTTTGAACACTTAGTATCTATACCTAATCTCTTACGATTTTCGTGAAATTTATGCACTAGGGGGTTTAATAGCTGCTCTTTCCAATGGTGTTGTCAGATTTGAAATATTTTCACGCATTCACCGTCAATTACCGATGCGCAACTTCACCCGGAATGTTGAAGTGCGCAAAGCCACCCGGTCTGACGCTAATCATCGCATCTTCACGAGTGACGAATCAACAGTTAAAACACATTAACAATTGAAGAATTACTTGAATTACTCATTTCAACAATTGAGTCATTTGAGTGTGTGCTGCTGAAAAGCCTGTAGGTATTACTGAGTATGGGACATTTTTAATATTTTCTGTGCAAACAATCCTTAACACGTTAACCGCCATGCCTGAAATCTGAGGTTTGCTGCTAGCGCCATGACTTTGCCGTGTTGCCTTAGTTAGTACAGTGACAGCAGCGATGGGAGGAGGTTATCATGTGTTTTACTCCTTCTATACTACATTAAGAGATTAAAAAAACTTTGGTTCACCGGTGGCCAAACGGCGTTCTGAACGCACAATACCTGCTGTAGCGCCACATGTACCACTGGTGGTACAAACTCTTTTTGGACACCGGTGGTACATGTGGCGGTACAAACAGCATTTCCATACCACTGCGCCATTTATCCAGTGGTGATACACAACTGTTTTGGTTTTTTTTTATCATTTCATGTACAAATTATTAATTTAAAAATGATCTTTTTGTTACAGATTGAAGTCTAGCATTTAGGTGTTTTCAAATGTCTAATTTCTTTACATTTAGTTCCTTCAAGACAAAATGAATACATCTCTGTTTTATGGAGGTCAGGTGCAAAGGGAATCTTCATCTTCTGATGAAAATGAGGATGAAATGGATCCATCCTTTGTGCTCTCGCAAGATGAAATTGATACCCAGCACAGTGATGAAACTGATAGTGATGAATCTGATGAAGAACTTGAGGACGCTAGAGCAGCTAGTATTGAAGCTTCTACCCCATCAGCAAACAGCATCGAAAATAATATTGGATCAAATGCATTAATTCAAACAGTATGGAGAGCTATGATACCAAGCAATAGATTGTTCAGTTGCGATGTAATTGAGATAAGACACTTCATCGATGAGCTTCCGCGCGATCGTGAAATAGAACCAATTGATTTGTATAAAATTTTTGTCAGTGATGAAGTAGTGGAGTTGATTATCAGAGAAACTAACTTATATTTTGAAGAAACTATGGGATCAGTTCCAGCCACCAGGCACTCTAAAGTCAAACAATGGCAACCTATAACATCAGAAGATGTTTATAAACTATTGGGGATTCTGATTATGATGGGTTTGAATAAACAGCCAACTTTTGACTGCTACTGGGCAAAGAGCGAAATGTATGGTTGTGAACTAATTCAAAAGGCTATGTCTAGAAACAAATTTGAGCTTATGATGCGCTTCCTCCATTTTGCTGACAATGAACAATCAGATGGAACTGACAGACTGTATAAGTTGAGACCACTAATTCAGCTCATATCACAAAACTTTTTGAAGTTTACTCCAGGACAAAATGTTGTCATAGATGAGAGTTTGGTTCTATTTCGCGGTCGTACTATTTTGCGTCAGTACATACCAAATAAAGCTCATAGATATGGATTGAAATTCTACAAACTTTGCACTGTTGAAGGATATACGTGGAAGTTCATTCTCTACAAGGGTCAAGGAGATACTGCCCCAAACTTATCACACTCGGAATATGTGACTCTTTCTCTCATGGAAGGTCTTCTAAAGGAAGGAAGAACTCTTTTTGTTGATAATGCTGCTAAGAAGGGTGTTGACTACTCTGATCAAATGGGAGCCTAATATACTCCACTTCGCAAGGTCAGGAAATGGTATAAGAAAGCAGCATTTGAATTGTTACTTGGAACATCTGAAGTCAACTCTCTGATCCTTTTCAACAAGTATTATGCTACCAAAAAATTGTCAATGAAACAGTTCCGTGAGTCACTCGTCCTCTCACTTTTAACGGGAAAATCTACAGAGGAAATGAGACAATCCTCTATTCAGGGTAAAAGGTCTGACCATGTGCTGTATGAATTGCCAGGATCATGTAGATCAGTCAGAAAACGATGCAGAGGTTGCTATGAAGTCATTAGTCAGAATGAAGGCAGTTCAGTAGCTTCAGCAAAAGCACGTCGTGTGAAGACTGTCTGTAATCATTGTGAGGGTAAACCTCATTTGTGCCCTGCATGCTTTGAGAGAACTCATAAAATATAGAAATGGGTCTTGTCAAGTGTTGTTGTCACGTTTAGTTTCGATTCTATTCAGTAAGGGATTTTTTTTTCAAGTCTGGTCAAGAAAACTATGTCATTTATTTTTATACAGAATTTATCTATTATTTCTCAGTAAAGGAATATATTATATGAAAAATAACATATTTTGAATATTAAACTTTCTTTCTAAACAAACGTTTCATCATTTACCTTCCTGTAAATATTTCAAATTAATCATTGAAAATGTTTAGTTAAAATTGAGGATTGTACCACCGGTGGTACATGTGGCGGTAAGTGAAATTCTTCAATGTACCACCGGTGGTACATGTGGCGGTTAACGTGTTAAATTTCCTCCTATGCTATATTTACATGTATTTTACTGAGAACAAAACTTACAAAAGCTAAAAGTTAAATAGAGCATTTCTTGCCAGTCTGCAGATTGCAGAATATGTCTCTTCTCCTGCAAGGATTTTATTATTTTAATTTGAGAGAGAGCTACTCTCTGATCTTCAGCAGCAGATTCCAGTTTGTATTTGGTGCCCTGTCTGAAAAGAAGGTCTCCTCAGACCCAGGATTTTCCACAAAAAAGGGATTTGGGAGCAGCAAATAACATGGGAACATAGGAATTAAATAGGACTTGGACGCAGGATTATCCCACAAATCCTGCTATACTTTTCAGACTGGTTTGGTGCACAAAATTCATCTGACTTTTTGAAAAAGCTGAAAAAATCCACCATAAACATTAAACAGTAATTTGGTTGATCCACCGGACTACCAGCATTTTACCCAATTTTTCCACCGAAAAATAAATACAGTCTGTATTTCATTTTCATGGTAAATTCCTCCCACTCTAGAAAAAGTGGTCTTTTCTGATGGATTACTCTGTTGGAGGCTTGGAGCCAGACTGTATTTCATGTTAAATTCCACCAACATGTCAGTGGAATTTTTCTCCTTTAAAAATAATATTCTATCAAAGTCTGTGGATTTTTAGCTTTTTATTCCTATGTTAATGTTGCCATTAATTTGAAATTTTCGGTGGAAAAATGGAGAAAATGTTGGTGGATCAGCCAAAATAATAGAAATTTATTGTGGATTTTTTCAGCTTTTTTAAAAAGTCAGTGGGATTTTGTGCACCATATTATAAACAGACTGGGATGGTTGCTCTAATAAATGTAACAATTAGATGCGTAAACTAACAAAATCCATATCATTCAAACGCGCAACAATTGACTGATGGTTGACTTAGGCCAGTCTGCAGAATGCGTCTCTTCTCCCGCAGAGACTTTTATTTGAGACCAGACTGCAGGAACTGGTAAAGTGTTCTCCAAGAAATCCCCTATTTTGGCTCCTGTTCTCAGTAAAATAAATGTAAACATAGGAGGAAATTAAGGATTGTTCGCACAGAAAATGTTTAAAATGTCCCATGTTCTGCAGACTGGATTTGAGAGAGAGCTACTCTCCGACTCTCAGCAGCAGATTCAGAATCTCCCGCAGCTAAATTAATGGTAACATAGGAATTAATTCAAAATTTCCCGCAGCTAAATTAATGGTAACATAGGAATTAATTCAAGATCTCCCGCAGAGATCTCCAATTTCTAAAATTCAATCAAAAACTCCCGCAGAGAGTCTTGGAAAAATGTTCCATATTCTGCAGACTGGGACTTAGGTATTAAATATAAAAAAAATATTTTTCCAGTAAAAACATAACAATTAATTAAATGCATAAACAAAGAAAACCTGTATTACCTATTCGAATGCGCAGAAATCGATCGATGGTTACGCTATCGATTGTTTGATATACGCGATCAAGTGTGCCAATTTGATGTATAAACTAAAATAAAAAATCATATCATTCGAACGCGCAAAAATCGATCGATGGTTGCACTTTCGAATGATATACGCAATCAAATGTGGCATGTGCCAATTAATGTACAAACTAAAAAAAATTGTATCATTCGAACGCGCAGGAATCGATCGATGGTTGCGCTATCGATCGATGGCTGCGCAAACTATTGATCAACAGTTTGCGCAGCAAAATCGGTCGATATTGCAGATCACTCAAACGCACGTGACAATTAGGTATCTATATAGCATAAGTATCCCAAGTAATAAAGCATGTCCAAACTCGCCATTTAAATGGCGAGTTAGTAACAGTTATTTTGAGCCCTTCAAATGCAAATGGCGAGTTTTATCTATTTTTTCTATGCTACAATGTTACTTTGGACCAAGTAAAATAGTATGTCTCATAAACTCACCATTTGTCTCTCCAGCTCTCTCCAAAATTCAACAAATTCTCTCCAAAATAATCAAATTATCATCAATTCTCTCTAAAATAACATTATAGCATAGGAGAATAATAGAGAAAACTTGCCAATTGCAAAAGAATGGTTAAAAATAACTGTCACAAACTCGCCATTAAAATGGCGAGTTTGGACATGCTTTATTACTTGGACTTTGGAGAGAATTTATGAAAATTTGATCATTTTGGAGAGAATTTGTTGAATTTTGGAGAGAGCTGGAGAGACAAATGGCGAGTTTATGAGACATACTATTTTACTTGGTAAGTATCTAAAAGCTGAGCGGCGCACTACAATACGGCGCACCACTGTACTTTCTATTAATGACCTCAATGTGAAAAACTGTTATGTAGTTTGTTGTATCCGCTAGTTTGTTGTTCTGCACACTTCATGATTGTTTAATGACCTGGCAGGGGGGTTCGGGGGGCGGCACGCCCCCCGATACATCTACCTTACGGCTAACTGATAAGTTTTTTTTTACATCTCAGACTGAAAGTTTACAATAGTTACCCCATAAAATTACAATTACAGTTTTCTATGATGAATTTTATTTTCTATTCCAAATTTAACATCTCAATCGAATAATTAAACTGTGTAGTATAAACATTGGATTCAGGTACAGTCAGGTGTCAGACATAAATTTGATACGACAATTACCTATCAAATTCACTCCATTTGTCATTAATCAGTATTAAAATTACCTATCTAATAGAATGTACAGTGGTGCGCCGTAATCTGGTGCGCCGTACTGGTGTGCGCCGCTCAGCTTTTAGATACGTATCCTATATAGTGAATTATTTCTTTACTCACCATAAATAACTGCCAAGCCAGTCTCATGCAAGTACCTGGCTCTTTTGTATTTGAAAATCCATATCGTGATGACAGTCAAGATGACGAGAAAAGTGTACAACAATATATTTAAACTGTCTACAATATGTGTATTCTGTATTTTAACATCTTGCTCTAACTCACTATTAACAATGTACGAATAACTAGATTTTAAATTAATTAGCAGTACTAAGATAATAGCAAAGTGTGATCGGGAAACATCCGCCTCCATGATTTGTAGAAGGTTTTTCTCTGTTATTTAACAGTTGACAGACTCAGGTAATTGTAATTATTGAAGATATTAGAATGAGGTAATATTTGCAGCAGGTGACTTTGACATATGTTTTGACACAGCCCTTTCCTTGCTAAACAAATAACGATTGCATTGCCATTGTATAAAATACACTCCAAAGTTAATAAGTTAGCGCCATCTAGCAGTTGGGCTTCATACTAAATAGAAAACTATTAATAATAAAAGTGAATAATGATACCAATTATGATTCATGTATATAATTTGAGCTGTAATTCACAATATGGAAATAGTTTGGGAATGAATAATTTAGACTTGCGAATAAATAAAATTGTGTTATTGATAAATTTTTGAATGTAGTTAAATGCAGTGAATGATTCATGAAACGTACAAAGCAAGTTAGTTAGTCAAATTAATTTGAATTGATAACAGAAATTGATAGTAGAACAATACGTGGATAATTTAACTGGATATGTATTGTGATTGTTGAAAAGATCGTTGCAGGAACTACCGCAACTTTGTTCCAAGACTCTACAGGCAGTTCGTTCCAAAAATTACGTATGCAACCTGAAGCTCGTTCTAAGTAACTACTGACAGTTCGTTTCAAGATGTATTGAAAATCGTTCTAAGATCTACTGACAACTCGTTCTAAAAATTACCGACAACTCGTTCCAGGATCTACTGACATCTTGTTCCAAGATTTAATGACAACTTGTTCCAAGATTTACTGCAAGTTCGTTCCAAGAACTACTGACAGTTCGTTCCAAGAACTACTGACAGTTCGTTCCAATTACATAGCTGTAGCAAATTTGTTCAAACTAATTAATGCAACTCGTTCCATACGTTGGTGTAGAAATATCAAGTAAGCTTCAATTTAATGCGTAAAATGTTTTATTAGATATTACCTTCGCAGATTGCGGAAGGTTGTGTTTTAGTTGTCATTTATTTATCATCTTGTTATTCGCATAACTCAAAAAGTATTCAACCAAATTGCCTGAAATTTGGCGGGACGAACCAGGAACAATTTGCTTAGATTTTGGGAGCCATCAAGAACACAAAAAGGACAAAATGATCAAAACATAAAGGGGAGGCGAAGGTATGCGCTCTATGAATGCCCGTTCTAGTGATAACTCATATTTTTGAAGAAATGGATTAAGATTTGTGAATGTTAGAATTGGGTAAGGGTTAGTTCTGAATTATCGAATTGTTTCAAATTATCGATCATATAATAAACAAGTAGCTACAAAATAATAATTAACTTTTACATGAATTAAAATAACAAGATTATTCCAATTAAGGTAATACAACGAGGTGAATGATAATTATCATAAATTTTTTTCTCATAAAGTCGAAAATATGGAACTGTCCGATAACTTGGAACTTACCCTAGTCAGCTATTGATGATTAAATAATACGATTTAGAGTTCAGTTTAAGTAGGTACATGTTTTTTAATTTAATATTAAATTGTAATACTATACTAGGCTTATTATAGTAAAAAGAGTTACAAAAACACTACCTAATTGTTCAGGAAATTACACAAAAATGTCATTCGATAGCATTAAATATAGCTAATAGAAAAGGTTAAAAACTGTTTTGAGGTATTTCGTTACATACATTGAAATAAATATTTAGGTATCTAAAAATAAATAGCTACCCTTTTAAAATTAGTATTACCTAATGTTTATTTTAGGATAATTAATAGCTACATTATTATTATCATCTATTGTGACTAGTTTAAATTAAGTATAGAGACGAAAAATTGGTATAATAAATGAATAGGGTTGTGACAATATGCTCTATAAATCATAAAGAATATTTAGACGGAGAGAATTAAAGAGTATTGAATGGTTCTACACCAGCGGTATATAGTATTCGATACCATTTCATTTCGTCTGTGAGACTCTTAATATTTATGATTTTAAAGCATATTGTCACAAACCAAACACTAGCGTCTTTTTGACGTCCGTCAATTAACGCATGACCCTAAAATATCACGTGGCTCTTAGGTATGAAAGAGTTAAATAGATGGACAAATTTGTACGCAAGAAAAAGACGATGCGTCAAAAAGACGCCCATGTGCGGGGGCCCAAATTATGACTAATATATGCCTTACATGTATTTTAAGACATATAATAGAGTGAAAATACTGCTGGTAAAAATATTGCGGTTATTATGCCGCTGCTGAGGTTCACTAGCGTGTTGCTGAGAAAAAAGGCACCAGAGATGTGGTTGACGAATGCCTTTGGTGTGTCCACTACCTGCCCCTTCTCATTGACACCTGTTAACAACATGCAAACTGATTAGCTTGCAGTGAAAAGATATAGAATGATGTACGGTAAGTTATTATTTATTGGACAGTTCTACATTTTCAATCATTTAAGAAAAAGTATAATTTAAAATTTAAACTCACTATTTTAATTGGTAATTTTATGTAACTAATTGCTACCGAATTCCAGTTTGTAGAGTATGGAACATTTCAAACATTTTTTGAGCTAGCAGCCTTCGATTTTTCCTATAATTACATTTTTGCTCAGAACAGAAGGAAAATGAGTATTTCTTGGAGAACATTTTACCATTTTCTACAAACTGGTTAGCGTTTCTCCTCACCACTATACTGAAGTACAGCTCCAAGGTAGGAGTCCACAACACTTCCCACGAAGCCTCCAATTGCTCCCAACACAATGAGGGAGTAAGGAGGGACGGTAGCATTCATGGAGGGTGGTGGAAGGAGGCAAAGATTGAGGAGGTAGTGTCCCATTCCCACTAATGCCCCGCCCAGCAAACTGGCGAGGCAGCCCTCCACACTGACGCCACCGTTAGTACCTGAAGAATAAAAAGGGAGGGGTTCAGAAGAAATGGGGAGGAGTTAAGAAGAAATGAGAAAGAGTTAAGAAGAAATGAGGAAAGAGTTAAGAAGAAATGAGGAAAGAGTTAAGAAGAAATGAGGGAAGAGTTTAGAAGAAATGAGGGAAGAGTTTAGAAGAAATGAGGGAAGAGTTTAGAAGAAATGCGGAAGAGTTTAGAAGAAATGCGAAAGAGTTTAGAAGAAATGCGAAAGAGTTTATAAGAAATGGAGGAGGAGTTAAGAAGGAAAGGGAGGGGTTAAGAAGGAGGAGTTACGAAGGAAAGGGAGGAGTTACGAAGGAAGGGGGAGAGGAGTTAAGAAAGAAGGGGAGGAGTTAAGAAGGAGGATGGGTTATTTCATTAACAAATGAAAAGGGTGAGTTGTTTTTCAATCACCTTGTAAATATTGTGTGTAAACTTTAGCTAAATAAAGAGTTAACACAATATAAAGTTAACACAATTCTCACCTCGAGGTACACGTTTCAAGGTGGTTATCAGGCGGGGGTCAGAGGTCCCTAACGCTGATCCCAACTCTGATGAAAAGGTGTCCCCGTTAGCACAGGATAAACTGCCTGTAAAAAAAGGGGATAAATTTTACTATAAAGGAGACAGAAAAGTATTGACTGTTGGGAGTGGAAACAAACGGGAACCATCGAGTAGAAATTTTATTCAAGCCCTGGTTATCATTTTCATCTTCTGAATACTTTTGCTAATACCGTACAAATAATATAAATAATAAAATGATAAATAAATAATATTACATGTCGATTATTAGTAACAAATATTAGGTACTACAAATGAGTTAAGAAATCGACAATTTAACTAAAAAATATTCATATCTGGTAGATAATAATAGTATAGAAACTTGGCTAATTACTATTCTAACAGAAATGAATAAATTTATTCATTTTAAATGTCGAAAAAACTAATTTTACAAAACAAAAATGAAATAGAATTTTAATTTAATATCTTATATTGAGTTCTACAGCTAAAAGTCTATTCTGTACGTCACATATGAGTGGTGTTTTTTGTTAATTTGGCTAATTATCTTCAAGTCATTGATATTTGTCAGGGCTACTTACATAATTTTAATTATTAAATATTAAATTCCCAATGGGTACAAGTCTGGTAACTGACTTGGTCATTGCAAGACATCAAGGTTATTTTCAGAAAACTTTTTTTTGTTTATGTCTTGCAATAGCCAAGTCAGTTCTCAGACTTGAACATAGACGACCATTCAAGACGATATTTGATAAATAAAATTATGAAAAGAGTACCAACTGATAGCAAGAGCATTGAAGGCTATAGTCAAAAACAATGGGACAAAATAGCACTCAATGTGACTAGATTATTAATTGAAACGTACAGAAGTAGATTGGTAGGTAGCTGTAAAACTGAATAAAAGATATAAATACATACTATTGAGTTCAGATCATTTTTTTTAGTTTTTACAAATACTTTTTTCACCAGTAAAAATGAAAAAAAGCATTCATTTCTGTTAGAATAGAAATTGATTAGGTATATTATAATTCAATATCATCATTATTATGCATCTTTGTAAATTAGGACATATAGCTAATGTACAAAAAAAAATTAATTAAGACTTTCATTAATGAAAGAAAAAAAAACGATGTGTGTGTATGACTATTTGTATTTTTCACTGTCTTTTTTGATGAAACTTTATCTACCATTCATCATTTCACTACACTCACCACTTCACTCTTCTCACCACTCACCCTTCACTCCCCTCACCCTTCACTCCACTCATCACTCACCCTTCATTCCCCTCATCACTTAACCTTCACTCTCCTCACCACTCACCCTTCACTCCCCTCATCACTCACCCTTCATTCCCCTCATCACTTAACCTTCACTCTCCTCACCACTCACCCTTCACTCCCCTCATCACTCACCCTTCACTCCCCTCATCACTCACCCTTCACTCTCCTCACCACTCACCCTTCACTCTCCTCACCACTTCACTCTCCTCACCACTCACCCTTCACTCTCCTCATCACTTCACTCTCCTCACCACTTCACTCCCCTCATCACTTCACTCTCCCCACCACTCACCCAGTATAGCTAAAGTAATGAGAGTGCCAGTGAGGTCCTCCTCTACACTCAGATGACAGGTTTTGCTGCCGCAGAGCAGAATGTACACCAAACTGAGAAAAGCAGCCACACCTCCTGTGTTGAGCACCTGAGACCAGTCTCTCATACCTCCTGATGGGGAAAAGAACTTTCAGAAAGAAGAGTCTAGAGGGAATATAAACACAATATTTCAAAAGTAAAATATATTTACACAAATTAAAGTAGAACTCCTATTAAACTCAAAGTTAAAGATTATTTTTCGGATTTCAAGCTTACGAAAAGAAAGATGTCTATTCATCATCAGGACAAGAAGCCAACTGTATAGTTGAATCTTAAAAGCTATACATGAGTTCATTATAGAGAATTTCTACTATATTTCTTATGTTTGTTACATTATAATCATATTTATAAAATAACGAGGGTAACGACGTAATTACCGACTGCTTACGGTTACCGTACAGTAGGTACGTCATGATCGGGTGAGAAGATATTTTGCTGGTGTAGCTACAAATTACCTCTAGCAAGTAATCCAAATACTGGTAGTGATGTCCGTAGATTATATCATGAATATAATATATAAATAATATAATAATCATAACTTGACTTTTATTTTAATAGGTATCCAAGATACCTGCAGGTATCATGGATACCAGCTGAAATAAATAATAATTATATCGTTTTTTCTTATATGCTCGTGGAAAAAGTAGAAGGAGCTTAGCAAAAAGTCTGGTGGAAAGACTTAAAAACCCTGCGTGTGTACGACCATTAAAAGGTTAGCACCCACTTCCCGAGAACGAAGAGTGTTACTTTAAATGGCATGGCTCAGTAAAGTGCTCACCTTGTTTGTAATCTTCCTGCAGTTTTGCCTTCCTTTCTTCCCTGAATTTAGTGACTTTGGAGCCAGTGGCGAAAAAAAACAAAAGTTGCGCCAAAAAACCGGGGTTAGCCAGAATTAAAAACTGACTGAGAACAATACCTGAAAAAATTATTAATTATTCCTATGGAGGATGTCACCATAGTAAATTATTCCTATGGAGGATGTCACCATAGTAAATTATTCCTATGTAGGATGTCACCATAGTAAATTATTCCTATGGAGGATGTCACCATAGTAAATTATTCCTATGTAGGATGTCACCATAGTAAATTATTCCTATGTAGGATGTCACCATAGTAAATTATTCCTATGGAGGATGTCACCATAGTAAATTATTCCTATGGAGGATGTCACCATAGTAAATTATTCCTATGGAGGATGTCACCATAGTAAATTATTCCTATGGAGGATGTCACCATAGTAAATTATTCCTATGTAGGATGTCACCATAGTAAATTATTCCTATGGAGGATGTCACCATAGTAAATTATTCCTATGGAGGATGTCACCATAGTAAATTATTCCTATGGAGGATGTCACCATAGTAAATTATTCCTATGGAGGATGTCACCATAGTAAATTATTCCTATGGAGGATGTCACCATAGTAAATTATTCCTATGGAGGATGTCACCATAGTAAATTATTCCTATGGAGGATAATTCCATAGAATAAGCCAAACACCACACAGTCAATTGATGGAATGACTGTCCGTGTGATGGCGCTGCCTCTTTGCATTGGCTACCATTTAAAAATTGCAAATGAAAATATAAATAATTGAAAAGACAATAAACTATGTTGGTCGTTCTAGTCAATTTCATATTCACTAATTTTATATAAATAATACGAAACATAAATTAGACTTTAGAGATATTTATCAAAGATTTCTATTAATTAAATTATATTTTAAAACATTTTTCTACCTATCTAATTAGCTTCAAACTATCTGAATAAGTTAGATATCTTTTAATTAAAAGGTAAGGCGTGAATTAGGCAAAAAAATTAAGTCTTTCCACCAGACTTTTTGCTAAGCTCCTCCTACTTTTTCCACGAGACTTTTGAATAATATCAGAAAATACGATATAATTATTTATATCACATTTATAATTATGATTCAAAAGTCTCGTGGAAAAAGTAGGAGGAGCGTAGGAAAAAGTCTGGGGGAAAGACTTAAAAACCCCTGCGTGTGTACAGTCCTTAAGGTGTGAATTAAGCAATTTTTAAAATAGGTAACATAATGTACTGACCCGTAAGAGCGCCGGAGAGAACAAGACTTCTCTTACGCAATCCGTAGCCTGCAACAAGAATAGGTACAAAAACAGCCACCAAATAGGTACTCATTGATGCTTCCTCTATGGTTTTGGACGCAAGATATGGAACTGTAAGATAATAAAATAAAATTAGAACTTAAAAAATGCTAAGACACATTCTATGGTAGCAAATAAAACATCGCTTTTTAACCGCCCCGTTTACGCCTCTTGTAAATGGAAAAGAGGCATTTACGCCTCTTGTAAATGGAACTTCAAAGGAAATTTGCAGTCCATACTAGCGTTTTGCCTTCCATTCCTTAATCGTGATTAATTGAAGAGGCATAGACTGAGAGGTGAAAACGCGGCGCTTTATCTGCTAGAATAGAATGGGCCTAATAAGGTAAGTTTTTGTATTCTACTTGTATTAGGGTACGGTCTTGGTGATGTTTTTAGGCTAACCGAAAGCGCTTGGCTAAAAGAAAGTAGTCTACCTTTTTCTTCATCCGTGTGAAATGGTAATATTAAAAGTTCAGTAAATGTAATGCACAGCCCCTGCAACATCCCTTGATTTTGTTATTCCATTCTTCTGAAAAAGAGTTCATTCAGTCTGCAACATCACGGTAGGCGGAGCCTATTGGAGAAGGGTGAAGCTTTTTGAGAGGAGGGTGGAACATATTGGAGAGAGGCGGAGCATATTGGAAAAAGGCTGAGCTTCGAAAGGTGGGCAGCGCTTCAAGATTCTGCTTTGTAGTCTTCTCTTCAGATAGTTATTATGTTTGCAGAGTGTTGGTGATATAGTAACATCCATTTACAACTTAAATTGATCACTCGAAACTCATAAAATATATCAGGTCAATATAATCAGAGATCTACACTCACTGTATTGTCGAATGTTGAAGCAGCCAAACACAAATAAGGTTACAGCGCTATTAGCAGAAAGGCAAACGCAGTAAAACATCTGATTTATGAAATGCATTGTAAAGAGAAAATCTGAAAATGATGCCTAGCAAGTATTCCATTAGTAAAAGGTATATTGGTGTAATTAACACACAGGTATAGTTTTTATTTAATTACAGATCACCATTCAGTGACCATGTTCTTGGATGCAGAAAAGCTACTAAATGAACAAAGTCACCCACCACCAGTCAATGACAAAGTTCATGGATGCAGAAAAGCTACTCAATGAACAAAGTCACCCACCACCAGTCAATGACAAAGTTCATGGAGGTAGAAAAGCTACTCCACTTTGATTTAAAGAAACAAGCGGAAGAGGAAAATGAAGAGGCGATACTAACTGAATTACGGATTTCTATGAACATTCCTGTATTGTTAAATCATTAGCATTGGTAAATGGAAAAGAAATCCAAATTACAACAGTTCGAGGACCAAAGGACGCCACCCCTCTTCTCTTCCATTCACCACAGACAGCTTCAGGATAGAGCCCCTGGGAATAATATTCTATTTAAAATAAAATGAACTTTGTTGGAAACAAAAGTATTTTTATTGGAATAGGGATAGCCTATTTTTGATATTCATTAACTAGCTACAGTTAGCAAGTTATTGTATTTACATTATTTCATATTTGGTTACTGAATGCAAATAATGATAGAAAATCACAAATTCATGAATAACTAACAAATGCAAATAAATTGGGCTAGTTCCTATTTATCACTGTTTCAAATTTTCGACTGGATTCGAAATATTATCATTTTAGCTCGTTATTTTAATTGGTATCCATGATACCTGCAGGTATCATGGATACCAATGAAATAACAAGATAAAATGTCAAATCATATGTTTTTTCCACTACGATGAAAATTGTCGAATTTGATAACTAGGAACTAAACCAACAACTTTAGTCAAAATCAACTACGAGATATCAGCCGCTTAGTAGGTAGGATGAGAGATGGTTACAATATCATCTTATAAGTTAATTACAAAATGAATACATTGATCTAAAACATAGAATAGGAGCCTATAATAATATCTATAGTGATTCTCATAAGTATTGGGAAAACACCCTTTTATTACTTTTAAAATTGATTTTACTTATTTTTCTAATGTCTACATCCACTAAAAAATATAGGTCTGTTTTTAATAATTTTGACAAGCATTGTAGTTATACACATAAATCATATCAAAAACATAGTTTGTGTACAAAGGTTCAAATGAATTAACATAATTTTGAAAGAAAATAATTAGCTACACACAAGATAGTTGTTCTTTTTATCACATAGTCTCAATTCTTATTATAGCAAGGCATTTTCTTTAGGTTCACATAGTCATAAAACTTCACTCGCTATGTTTTCGCCTATGTTCAAAAATATGTTTGATGGATAACCACAGGGTTTTATCGCAAAGAGGACAGTAGAACTCTTTATCATTTGGATCCCTAACTTCACTTCCTTTAGTCGTTAACTCTTTTCGTTTAACGCCTTCACAGTTTACCATGTGATGTAGTTTTCCAAGTACACGGCAGCGTAAAGACGCTTCGCAGAACGGACACACGTAATCCATTTCGGAGAAAGTCGTTACTTGGCACTCTGTGTCGAGAAGCGAGTTGTAGGTTAAGTAGCTAGTAAGGCGCACACCCCCTTTGGTCTGATTTGGAAGACAGGGTTCACCAGAAAAGGGGTTGGCGTCTAATATCACATCATTGGCGTACGGTCCTTTGTGAAGAATCTGAACGTCTGCAGCTAAAAGACGTCTTTGGGAGTGTACAGGTTCACGCATGTACAGTTCAATCAGTCCTGTGGATAACTGACGTTCTAGTTTACTTGACTTAGTTAGCACCTCTAGCTCATCTCTACTGGATCCTTCAACACTTAACTCGAGTTTCAACTCCAGCAACTCGTTCCACAATTTCCTCATTTGAACGGCAGTCACTACGAGATCCTGAGCCGTGTTTTCATCAGGAAACCTCAGTTCGATGAAATTATCACAGACGATGGTTGTCATATCGCAGTTAGTATCGATGTCCTGGGAGAACATTAGTGCCGTTTGAGCAGTAGGAATTCTGAATGTATTCATCAGAAAAGCCTTATTCGTCTCCAGTAGAGATACATACAACAGAATCTGATGTTTTGAAGATAGAGGGTTGGACCTAGAAAACTCAGGCAGGTCTACAATATCAGCATCAGTTATCTCTAGAACCTCTGGTTGTTTAGCGAGAACACTCGTAGGATGTAGAATGGCGAAGGGTTTATTTGGGGTGTGAAACATTTGCTCACTACCAGCTTTGTAGTTATTATGAGCATCAGCAATAGCAATGTTAGGATAGAGCCCACTGCTCAGCACTATTTTCAACATTATGAGATCTCTGAAGCTACGGACATCACTGTTTTTCAGTAGCATGTTGATCTGTCTAGAGTCGTTTTTGATACTGAAATCAAGGTGTTTGGGGTCATAACCAGTGTCTCCCTCTCCATCAGATAGAGCATTACCCTCATGATCTACTTTCAGCACCTTAGCCTTCCTGCTCCCACTCTTCTCATTGGTCTTCTGAATCGCTCTCAGCTGCTGCAATTCACCGTGCCTTTTTGCTCGCTCTGATGCAGAGTTCTGATTGTTGTTTACTACTGGAGACTCGTGCAGTTTGGATTGCTGGGAACGAGAAATTGAATTTGATTATTGACCTGTAAGAAGAAAGCATAGCTACTTTCAAATTCTCTGATAAACTAGCTTTGAATTTCAATCAAAATAAATTAGCAGCTAAATTAAAATTAAATATATAGCTAGTAAAATACATAGTAAAATGGCATTTGAACTTAAAGTTATTCATTGAAGGGAATCTCAAGCTCTTTAGGGGATTAATTTGAATTAACCGAAAATGTCTCTTAACTTATACAGGGTGGGGCGTAAGTTTGGAAGCAAATGAAAGTGCATATTATAATCCAACAGAAAATATATTTAATATTTTACAGTTATGTATTATTACATAAGGGTTTTAAGAATTCAAAAATCATAAATTTATTCAAAATGTCCCCCCTTGATTTTAATAACAGCCTCAAATCTCCTCCGAACTCCTCCTACTGCGGCACGCAACTGTTCTTGTGAAATTTCCTTCCAAGATCTCTGGAGCGAACGCTTTAAATCATCCACACTGCGATGGAATTTACCACAGTCCTTTGATTCAAGAATGGACCATACCGAAAAGTCCATAGGATTAACATCTGGGGAGCAGGGTGGCCACATTTCTTTGGACCAAAACCGTGGAAGATGGTCATGGCACCAGTTTTGAGTGACATTTGCAGTATGTGAAGTCGCGCCGTCTTGCTGAAATGTCCATAGAGTGTCATTACCGAAGTGATCCTTAGCTGACTCCAACATTGGCGTCAAAATATTCTCAATATAACATTTAGCATTGATTTTGGCGCCTTGTTCAACAAAAATTAAAGGAGATCTCCAAGTTTCTGAAACGGCAGCCCAGACCATTACTGAAGCAGGTTTCATGGTTCTGTGGACAGTTTTTTGGTTGTATGGGATGTCTTTTGCACTTTTACCAATTATTCTGTCATTCCTCCGGTTGTGAACCATTTCCACTGTGAAAATTTTTTCGTCAGACCAAACAATTTCACCAGCCGTGCCAGACTTCAATTCTCTTAGAAGTGCTTTGCTTCTCTCCAATCTCTTTTTCTCTACAGCTTCTGACAGAGTCTGTCTCTTTTGGAGGGTGAAAGAGGACATCTTTAGGTCTTCTTTGACAACTCTTCTCATTGTTCTGGGACTCACATTAGCTGTTTTGGCTAACAATCGTATTGACCTTTTCGGGTTCCTCCTGATCTTCTCTCGGGCACATTTTATCAGTTGTTTGGTGCGTTGTGAGCGTGGTCTAACACTTCTTGGACGATCAGTCCAGTCTCCTCTCTCATTAAAACGCTTCACACACTTCCAAACAGTCGATCTCGCTATTGAGAGAGTCTTTGAAATGACGGAATCTGACTTCCCGGCACGGTGTAGAGCAATAATGGCTTCTCTTTTGTCTGACATTTTTGAATTGACTAAATTTTTGTAAAAAATAACACTGCCACGTCATAATGTAGTGTCTCTACTATAGTTCAAACCCTATCATCTACTTAAGAACTTATTTTTAAGAATTATATTGATGTTTGAAAAATTGCTTCCAAACTTACGCCCCACCCTGTAGCTATATGGGCTTGAAATTTTATGATGCTAATTTTTCATTATTTTCAATTGGATGTATGTTTACTTCATAGCTATTCTTTTATATACGTTTACTTCATACCTATTTCAATAAAAAAAAATTGAAAAAAAACTTATAGTAATGAAAATGTGATGACTCATGCTCTCCGACCTTTAGCAACATGGCAAACTGGTGCCTGAGTTTCGTCATCTCGTAGAAACGCTGTTCTTCCAAACCTCTCTTGCGACACCATTTGTTGCTGTTAAAACGTTCAGAGTCACTGTTTTTCTCTGACAGCCAGCCTCTGCAAAAAAAAAATTAACTTTTAATGACTAGAGTTGTGACAATATGCTTTATAAATCATAGAGAATATTATAGACGGAGAGAATTAAAGAGTATTGAATGGTTCGATACCATTTCAGCTAATTTTGTCTACATTATTTTCAGGATCTATGATTTTAAATGCATATTGTCACAACCTTATTAATGTCCACCATGCTTTGTGGAGGGCATTAGAAAAACATCAAATAATGTCTAAATTTGTTCAATATAATCATATTCTGGCAATAAGAAGAGAACAAATAAATGTAGGCTATGCCACATGATGAGAGATTTTGCACCACCCAAAGTTATTTTCAAATAAATAATAAAAAAAATAAAAAAAAGATTTTTGCATAAATAAATAAAGTGATTTTTTTTAAACATATTCTTTCATAAAAAGGTTCTATCTATCTAATATTAATTTATCAAAAACATTAATTTTGACCTACAATATATCCTGGGCATTAAAGGGTTAATTGGTAGGTAGCTACTTCTCATTCTCTAGAATATTATCATTAATACAAAAAAATTTCACATCAATATAGTAAATATCAAAAATAAAGAGAGTAAAAATAGTTACAAGTCGTTCACATCTATAGCTACATTCTCGAAATTCAAACTAATATATACAAATAATTAATATCCTCCATCCCAAACTAACCTAATTATTATTTAAAAACTAACCTACAATTCACACTAACCAATAAGGATAAATAAAAGGTAGTAAATATTCCTGTGGTTAATAGGTCTCCGAGACAAATTAATACTATCATGATGTAGGTAATATTTGAAGAGTTTGGTTCCAAAACGCGATAAACGCCACTTTTGAAAAAAATGAGTTTCCACCTAAATCAATATTGTATTTCGTCGGTATTGTGGATTTGAATTGTTTATGTTATTATAACCTCAATATGCTATGTGAATGATTGAAACAGAAAATAGTGGTTTTCATCTTTGTACTTTCTTGGTAAAGAAAACACATTTTAACTCAAATTGATCAAAATGGATTTATAGCGTTTTGGAACCAAACTCTTCATTTGTTTATTTACTACAGAATTTCTGAAGAGTAGTGTTTCTATCCCCCGTTTCATCATTTGTCCCATTTTAAATTTGAAAAACAGTTCTAATATCAAACACCAACGACAATTTCTTATCAAATTTTAAAAATTGTAGTTTGATATTCCATTTCAGGGATTCAGGATTAATATTTTGCCAGAAAAGTTTTTCAAATGAGAAAAGAAAGCCCAAACACTACATAGTCCTAGTCCCTGAAAACAATC
Source organism: Caprella mutica (assembly GCA_947561585.1). Taxonomy (NCBI): domain Eukaryota; kingdom Metazoa; phylum Arthropoda; class Malacostraca; order Amphipoda; family Caprellidae; genus Caprella; species Caprella mutica. The sequence continues at coordinate 71,948 of CANNZV010001873.1, read as the reverse complement.
CCATAAGCTTTCACAACAAATTTACTATATAGCTATGTTTGCACTACTGCTGATCATCTTAGGCCCATTCTATACTAGCAGATAAACCGCCGCATTTTCACCGCCCACTTTACGCCTCTTCAATTAATCACGGTTAAATGAATGGAAAGCAAATTTGAAGTCTATACTATCGTTTCTACCGCCTTCCATTCATTTAACCGTGATTAATTGAAGAGGTGTGAACTGAGCGGTGAAAAAGCGGCATTTTTTCTGATGAATATTACACCCTCCTTTACCTACCTGTATGCATTGATGAGAGTGAAAGGGTCTCCATGAGAGCTAAGCAGCTCCTGCATTGCATTGATACAGTCTGGGTCTCTCTGCGCCCTTGATGTAAACACGCACTGCACGCTCAGTGCAGCGGACAGAGAGAGAGTCGTCTCAGCCTTGGGAGAATGGTTACAGTTAGTCATGACTAAGGGTTGTGACAATATGCTTTTAAAATTATAGATCCCGAAAATATCATAGACGAAACTAAATGAAATGGTATCGAATACTATATACCGCTGGTGTAGAACGATTCAATACTCTTTAATTCTCTCCGTCTATAATATTTTTGGGATCTATAGTTTTTAGAGCATATTGTCACAGCCCTAGTCATGACTAAGGGTTGTGACAATATGCTTTTAAAATTATAGATTTAAAGAATGTCACTATATGAAATTGAATACTATATAGCTACCACTGGTTTAGAACCATTTATATTAGAATTTGTATATAATATTAGCTATTATAATAAATGGTTGTGACAATACGCTTCATAAATCATAGATCTTAAGAATATCACAGAAGAAATGAAATGGAATTGAATACTATATACCGCTCGTGTAGAACCATTCAATACTCTTTAATTTTCTCCATCTATAATATTTACATGATATATGATTATGAAGCATATTGTCACAACCCTACTTATTAGTTATCTTAGTATTTAGACAGTAGCTAATTTGTAAATGCTATTAGAAATAGTAGACTAATAATTTCTTTGGTAACTACTCCTTACTAGAGTAAGTTACGAATTATCTGTCAGTACTACATCTGACTGATAATTCGGAACTTACCCTATAGCTATTAATTATTCATAGAAATCATAGAAACTAAGTAATTATCTTTTTTCTCATAGCTATGACTGAAGATGTGAAACTGACCAGTAATTTTGGAACTTACCCTTTTCTGTATAGGTATCTATAATGGAAATAGCTGAATTATTTTTATCTTTCTCACCTGATGAAAAAGTGATCCCATGAGTAACATTTTCCCAATGGAGACATCAACTGGCAACTGAGACAGAAGTCTGCCTGTGGTGGTGAGACTCTCTATGTCAGTGATAGCAGCTTGCGTCTTTAGTGACTTGACGGAGAGCTCCAGACTCTCCTTTGGGGGCGGCTGGATGAAAGGGAACAGTCTGACATCAGGCAATCCCATGGCTATCATTTGCAGCACAAGAGAATCTAAAGGTACTCTTTGTATCTCTGGAGTAGTGTAGGGCTCAAAACTCTCAAACTGCTCTTTAGAGTACAGTCTGAAACACTGTCCAGGACCTGTACGCCCGGCACGACCCTTCCTTTGCTCTGCCGAAGCTTGACTCACCCAGAACTCCTTCAGTTTTTGCATCTTACAAGCCGAGTCATAGCTCATCTCCTTCACTTTACCGGAATCGACAACGAACCTGACCCCGTCAATTGTGACGGATGTCTCAGCGATGTTGGTTGACACAATGCATTTCCTTATCCCTTCTGGAGGGACGTCAAAAACTTTCTCCTGATCAGAAACAGACATGTTAGAGTGAAGGGGTAAAATCACCCACTTTTTGGATTGTTGGGAGTACAACTTTGCCGCTTCCGTCACAGTGTTTATTTCGCTGAAGCCGCTGAGAAACATTAGAACGTCACCTCTGTCATCCTCTTTATATTTGTTATCTATCAACTGCAATATCCTGATGAATGGAGCTGGGTTGAGCTTATCACTCTTGGTGGTCTCCTCGAGTACAGGAATCGGAAAATATTGCAGTTTGATAGGGTAGAGCCGACCGGGAACTTGAATCACTGGTGCCTTGCCCAAAAAGTAATTACTGAACAATTCGATATTGATTGTTGCAGACATGCAGATGATTTTTATGTCTTTTCTATGTAGCAGTAAGCATTTAATGACACCAAGAAGGAAGTCAGTGTGGAGATGCCGTTCATGGATTTCATCTAGGATGATGACATCGTACATGCTTAGAGTAGAGTCGGTGCTCACTTGCCGTAAGAGCAATCCCTCTGTTAGGAACAATATCCTAGTATGATCCGTTTTTCTCTTTTCAAATCGGATTTGATAGCCAACTTGTGATCCATATTCATTGAGTGTCTCATGAGCGACACGTTTTGAGAGAGATATGCAAGCTATTCTTCTTGGTTGAGTGCAAGCAATGTTGGAATAACCAGCATGCATGAGATACTGAGGAACCTGTGTAGATTTACCACATCCTGTATCACCAGCAATTAACACAATACTGTTATCCTTCAGAGTGTTTACAATGTTCTCTTTATACTGGGCTATGGGTAAATCATTTTGAAAACTCCTCAGCTTCTTGAGTTTTTCAAAGTTTTTCTTTTGATTGAAATTCAGATACAGGAGAATAATGGACTTGAACTCCTCGATTCTTTTCTTTGAGAGTCTGTTTTGACTATCATCGTCAAAATCTCTAGGAGGCAATCTGTTTTGAAGGGAACTAATAGATTCTCCTCGAATGGCAAAACTGATGAAGTATCTGTTATTGAATTTAGCGGGTAAACCCAAAACACTTTCACTAGAACTAGATTTGACCTTTCCTTTCTTTTGAGATTTACTAACCAAATTCTTAAGAGTCTTCTGTTTTTGCACAGCTTGGTACTTTTTCAAAAATTTCCAAAAATCACTGTACTCTTCAGTGCCTCTTTTGATGAAGTCCCTATCTTGAAAGAATAAAATATTCAATTCGCTCTTGTAGTTCACCCAGTCAAACATAATCTCTTGCTCTGAATCATCAGAACTATCAGGGCTGTGATAACCCTTATCACGTCTTGATGGATTCTCATCAAGATCATACTTATTGTCAATCTTTTCATTTAAATATTTATCCCTACTTTTATCTTTATAGCGACTAACTGAACTATTGATATTGTCAGCAATATCCTTTGAACACCCAACATCTGTCTTACGTTTTCTTTTCTCATTTCCACTGTGTTTATCTTCATCTGATTTATGCCTAGAATGTTCTCTGGAAGATGATAGTCTACTTCTTTTTCTCTTCTTATCCTTCTTTTCTTTGTGCCTACGTTTGCTCTTATGGTCTAATTTCTTTCTACTATGTTTAGAATTATGATGAGTGCTTTCATCTTCACTGCTGCTTGTGTGATGTCTATTGTATCGTATCATTTTAGCTTCTATTATAATAATCAATATTTATGCATATCTGAAAGAAAGAGAAAGAAACATGGTAAATCTTTAAAATAGGTAATGAGATTCAAAATAATTTCAGATTTATTAATTCAACAAATTTCTAGTAGCAATAACTTCAATAAAAACAGCTAGCTATTAAATAAAATTAACAATTTTGAAGTCAATTCAACTGACTAGTGAAGCCTCTGCCTTTTTTTTAATAGTGAAGTAGCTATAACATCAGCTATGGGGGTTGTGTTTAGCACTAGAAAACTGAGTTGAACAAAATTGACCCTAGTTAGCAAGTTAGCATACTAAAGCTAAATTCAAACCTCCACTTCTGGCGACAAAGAGGACACTGTTCACGCGATTCAGCAGCTTTCAGCCACTTATTGATGCAGTGGATGTGGAAGCAGTGAGTGCACTCTCCCCAAACTACAGGACACACCTCTCCAGGCCATTTACAGTCGGGACAGCAACCGTGGAAAGGTTGTCGGCAAATGCCACAGTTGTCGTAGTCAATGTTATACTTCCAAGATGCTACACCTGTCCAACGTTTTATTTTAACTTTCATTTTTAATTTAGGAAAAACTGCATGATAGTCTGAAAAAAAACTAAATAAAATTAATTTAGGTTTATTTCAAAATATTCATTGATGGGAAGAAATAAATATTCACAAACATGTTTCAAGTGATGATATGGCTGTGATGGAGCTAATTATTCAGCATTTATTATGCCATTCAATTAATTCAAATAATATACAAAATTCACTGACTTTCTAAGTAAAAGAGTTAGGCATAATGGCTTACAAATTCTTCATTTGCTCCCTGACCACGTCTCCCCAGCTATCTCTAAAACCAAAAGAAATTAAATTTCTCTCCAAAATGATCAAATTATTATTAATTCTCTTCAAAATAACATTGCAGGCCTGTAGCATGATAGCATCCAGCCTGTATTTCATGGGAAATTGAATTCATCCTACCTTGTCTGTCCAGACTACAAAAAATGGAATATTTTTCCAAGAATCTCTGTATGAGTTTTTGATTGAAATTTAGACTTTTAAGAACTAAAAAGTTTTATTAAACTTAATTAATGAATGTTCCTGTAGGAGAACTGGTTAATTAAACTTAATTAATAAATACTCCATGTTTCAAAGTCTGGCAGGAAAGTTGCCAATTTAGTGATAGAATGGATCCAGTTCGCCACATTTAAAATACTTTAAAGGAGAAATTTGACTTCCTAGTGAACTTATTATACTTGGAAACATCATTTAGCTTTATGTCTGATGCATGTGATGATGTGCATCTCTTGAGACTATTTTGGGAGTGATTTACTTGTTATTTACATTTTTTTCAACTTATTCAACCCCTCAAAAGTCGCCAATATACTGGCGACTTTTTCCATACTTTAAAACATGGTGAATGTTCTTGCGGGAGAAAGTTTATTAAACTTAATTAATGAATGTTCCAGCAGGAGAAATGGCTTATTAAACTTCATTAACGAATGCTTCAGCAGGAGAAATGATTTATTATTGATGGTAGTGATGGGACGATACCAAGATTTTTAACGATTCCGATACGATTCCGATTTTATCCAAATGTAACGATTACCGATACCTGATTATATTTTCATTGGGCTAGATATTTAGCTACCTAATTGTACCTTACCAAGTACCATATTAAATATATTAATAACTCCATAAATTAATTTTTACAGTAGTGTTTACAAGTAGGCTGAAACTTAGCTAGCTATATGGTAAAGCCATATAGGTTTTATTGAAACTGTTTTAACACATAAGTTTTCATTTTATTGAGTAATCATTAAAGGTCCTTTCCAGGCTCCAGAAAAAAATGAGTTTATTAAATAATATTGCAGAACTAAGGTCTAGGATCATTAATCTGCAAACCGCTTAAAATTAAATTCAGTATATATTTTTCTATTATTCTATATGCTCTTAAAGTTTTTAATATTTTCTTAATGTGCAACAATTGTACGAAACACCAATCTGATGCTGAAGAAAGTGATTGTACACTCTTTGTTTCGATTTCCAATTTGAATTTTATGAACAAAAAATGCATGTTCGGTCTTTATTAAAGATTTATATTGGTTTCTTGAAGTATAAAAACGTTTCTATAATAAGTTTCTCCAATTTTGTACCTTCACTGTAATATTTAAAAGTGAATTGATAATACCTACCCAGTTGGCATTCAAAACAAACGGTGTAGCTACATTCTTTTTCTTCTGACTGAAAATTAGCAAGTCGGAAGTAAAATTTGTTTGTAATGTTTTGATTATAAAAAATCTTTAAACTCATATAAAATTAGCTATAAATATGCCTTCAAATTTCAAGGGATTTGCAGTAAAATTATTAGAAGCATTAGCCTCATTGATTTATATCATAAAAAATTGCTTGGAGGAGACCCCGGACCTTTAATGTAAATAATATTAAATAAAAACCTAAATTATGTTGATAGTTAAGACTATTGGAAGTCTGGAACATATTTAATTTAATTGAAAATACAGTAAAAGATATTATTCAACTACTTACTAACTTGTTAGGGAGTATTACATACACTACAATTTAAGTTTTACAGGACATATATTCGTATTACCATGTTACATTTAATACACAAATAATCGTTTTAGGTATCGGAATCGCCCTAAAATTTTGGTACTCCGATTCCGAGAAAAACTCAGATTCTCCGATTATTCGTCCCATCACTAATTGATGGAGCAACTGCAGAATAAATCATTAAACAGTTAATATATATGCGGGAAGCTTTCCATATTCTGCTGACTGGCATGGCTTGACGGCCAGTCTGCAAAGTGTGGCAAATCTGTCTCCCAAGATTTAATTTTTGTAAAAATTTGTCTCCAAAGATTTTCAAATCTGAATTTGTCACCAAAATGACCAGAATTTTCTAAAATGCTCCAATAATTACATGTAAATAATGCCTATGGGAATTAATTAGAAAATTGTCACCAAGATCTTGCAAAGTTATATTTTCGCTCAAAAAACGTCTCCAAAGATCTTTGATGACATCACTGACAATATCCTGCTCTACTTTTCAGACTGTATCATTCAAACGCGCAGAAATCGATCGATGGTTGCGCTATCGATAATTGGTTGATATACCTGATAAAATGTGTCAATTTGATATCCAAACTAAAAAATCATATCCTTCAAACGCGCAGCAATCGATCGATGGTTGCGGCGACAGACATCTCCTCGACACCTCGAGTCCTCTTTGCCGAACATCCCCCACCATGTTTTAAAGTATGGACAAAGTCGCCGACTCGCCAGTATATTGGCGACCCAGTCTGTATTTGGTGCACAAAATTCAAATGACTTAGAAAAAGCTGAAAAAATCCACCATAAATTTCCAATAATTTGGCTGATCCACCAACATTTTCCCAATTTTACCACCGAAAATTAATGGTAACAATATCTAACAAAAGAATAATTAGCTAAAAATCCACCGATTTTGCCAGAATATTATTTTAATGGAGAAAAATTCCACTGAAAAGTCGGTGGAATTTACCCAGTCTGCAGAATGTGTCTCTTCTCCCACAGAGACTTTAATTTGACTCTCTGACTCTCAGCAGCAGATTCAGAATCTCCCACAGCTAAATTAATGGTAACATAGGAGTTAATTCAAAATCTACCGCAGCTAAATTAATGGTAACATAGGAATTAATTCAAGATCTCTCGCAGAGATCTCCAATTTCTAAAATTCAATCAAAAACTCCCGCAGAGAGTCTTGGAAAAATGTACCATATTATGATATTCTGCAGACTGGGAATTTACCATGAAATACAGTCTGGTGGGCAACTTTTGAAGAGTTAAATAAGTTGGAAAACCTGTATATAAGTAATATAACAAGTAAATCACTCCTAAAATAGTCTCAAGAGATATAAATGCATCAGGCATGGCCATGCCAGTCTGTATTTGGTGCACAAAATCCCACTGACTTTTTCAAAAAGCTGAAAAAATCCACCATAAATTTCCAGTAATTTGGCTGATCCACCAACATTTTCCTAACTTATCCACCAAAAATTAATATTAACATAACACAGGAATAAATAGCTAAAAATCCACTGACTTTGCCAGAATATTATTTTCAGAGGGGAAAAAATTCCACCGACATGTAAGTGGAATATACCATGAAATACAAACTGGCAGGCATCCAGTTTGCAGAATATGGGACATTTTTAACATTTTCTGTGCGAACAATCCTTAATTAATTCCTATATTTATATGTATTTTACTGAGAACAGAAGTCAAAATAGAAGATTCCTTGGAGAACACTTTACCAGTTCCTGCAGTCTGGGCAGGCATGAATCATAAGGATGTTTTTAAGCTTAAAATCTTCACTAGGAAGCCAAATTTCTACTTTAAGGGGACTGCCCCCAAAATTTTGAAAAAAATTTATTATTGAAGTTATGGTTCTGAAACCTTGTATGTATATATAAAATTGAATTATCTATCGTTTTTGTTCTTGACATTTTTTCGATTAGACCCATAGAAAACGAGTTATTCGAATTTCGAACAAATTTCGAACCATTTTAAAAAAAAAACCCACCTGTTTTTTGGTTGAAGCTAGAGCATTGCAGTTTTTTGCATTCGATTCTCCATACTGATATCTACAATATGATTTTCTTCGATTTTTGATTTTCGGATGGGTTTTCTAAATTTTGACTTTTTCATAAAAAGTAAACCAAAAATTTTGAAAATAATTTTTTGTTGGAAAAAATTTTCTACAACAAATTCGAAAATCAAAAATTGAAGAAAATCATTATGGACTATCGAATGCAAAAAACCGCAATGCTCTAGCTTCAACCAAAAAGCAGGTGGGATCTTTTGAATTACAAGATTTGTAGCTATCAAAATTAGTAGGAATTTCCTTTCAAAGTTTGATGATCTGACACGCAGCGTCCTTCCACTTCGAAGGTTTAGGGGCAACTGGCTAATCTCTCTTTGGATTCATTGGTGTGTGCGTGGTACACGGGTATGTTAGATACCAGATATAGCGATATAATTAATTATTACGAATTATAATTGGCTGAGAGATGGTTTTTAGAGTACATATTGACTCCCTACCCCCCGGCCCACTTTTCCCTTTCTCCCTCTCCCCAGGGGGTTAGAGTTATACGAGACTTCTGATATTTTGCACACACTATAAGAAGGTTATAAAGCAACTATTTACACAATAAAAAAAAAAAGATAAAATTTTGAGATTTCTTCGGGGGGCAGTGTCCTTAAAGTATCTTAAATGTGGTGACCTGGATCCACTCACTACTCCATGTTTCAGAGGCTGGAATATTGTAAGCCAATTTTTAAGCCAAAATTTCACAAAAATTCTGAGCCAAGCCAATTTGGCTAAATTTTTATAGATTTCAAGCCAAAATTAACATGGGAACAATGAACATAAAAATTAATTCAAAATTTAAAGTCAATTAGACATATCTGAGTTTTGACCTTTTGAAATCTAAGCCAATTAATTGGCTTTAACTGACATACTCTTTAACATGGGATCCAGTCCAGTCTGAAAAGAAGGTCTCCTCAGACCAAGGATTTTTTACAGAAATTGGGATTTGGGCGCAGCAAATAACATGGGAAAACCGAAAATAGGATTTGGGCGCAGGATTAATTCACAAATCCTGCTGTACTTTTCAGACTGGGATCCAGTCCACTCTCTTACTAAACTGGCGGCTTTCCTGCCACACTTTAACCCGTACACAACTTTTGGGTACCTAGGTAGACAGCAAAAATGGAAATGTTGCTTTATGGGTTGCCTTACATCAAAATTTGCGTCTCCGTGAGCTTTATCTAATGATGTGGGTCAAATAGGGGTGGAAGTTGAGGGTAAGGAGTAACTCGGGAGAATAGGTTTAGTTAGCTGCGCATGATAAATCTGTGTGCTAAAGTTACGGGTGAGGTGTGTGTGCCTGCACACGCTAGCTGTGTACAGTGTACCTAAGTAGACAGTTTGTACTGTTTTTCCAGAAAATTCCTCATAATTTCTGAATTATTAGAGTTAGAGGAAAAAGGAAGATACAGTCAGATTAAGCATAAAAAATTCTATCTAAATACATCATGAAATATCTTGAAAGTATCATAGAAAAAAATGACACATGTTATCCAAAACATATTTTATTCAAAAATCTACTGAATTTGGGCCATTGTTTCGCAAATTTGGTCAAACTTTTAGAAATTCTGTTTGTTGCAGAATGAAGAACAACCTTTTCCCTTTCGAATAACATTTGAATGACACCTTTACCTATCCAAATGAATGTGTGGTTAGCTGTACGGTAAATCCTGTTTTTGAGTCAAATTTCACTATTTCAGGTGTTGCCCATGCGTGCGCGGGTTAAAACATGGATCCCCTAAGTAATAAACTTATAAAGCATGTCCAAACTCGTCATTTTAATGGAGAGTTTGTGAAAATTATTTTGAGCCCTTCAATTGCAAATAGGCCTATGGTGAGTTTTATCTATTTTTCTCCTATGCTACAATGTTATTTTTGGAGAGAATTAATGATAATTAATAATTTCAATTTGATCATTTTGGAGAGAATTTGTTGAATTTTGGAGAGAGCTCAGCCAGATTGTATTTGGTGGTAAATTCCAAAGATATGTCGGGAGATATTCAATTTCTCTAATAATGAAATTCCTGCAATGTCGGAGGATATTTAGCTATTAAATCCTATTTAATATTACTACCATTAATTTTTGGAGAAACTGTACAAATGTTGGAGGACTAGACAAATTGATGAAAAATGTTGGCAGCTAATTCTCAGATTTTTGAAAAAGTCAGAGGAGTTCAGTGCACCAAATACAAACTGGGAGAGCTGGAGAGACAAATGGCGAGTTTATGAGACATAGGCACATAGGTAGGTCCGTACTCCGTAGCCGAGTAGGGTAGGTACTATTTTACTTGGTGGCCACTCTGGAAAATACCTTAGGCTAACAGATGAATTTTGGAGGCTAAATGCTGCGCGATTATACAGTTCCCATTAATTTATTACTGTTTTCAAGGTTTGCTAAACTCCAACAGAGAGATTAATCCATCTGAAAAGACCTCTTTTTCCAGAGTGGCTTGGTGGATACCCAGTCTGTATTTAGTGGTAAATTCCACCGACTTGTCGGTGGAATTTTGAGGTTGATGGGCCTAATATTCCAACAAAGTCGGTGGAATATTTGTTTCAAGATAACTGCTAAGACCTTTTGTCGGTGGGAAATCTGAGAACAATCGTATCTAGTATGGCGGTGGTGGCAACATGATAACATCATACATCCTCCCTCAATGGATGCCAGAGCATTACTGTTTGTCTGAGAGTCGAAACTGTGTGAACAACTATACATATGTACTTATACTAAAACTCAAAGTAATCCACCCCACCCTCCCCTCAACATTGTACTCCCCGTAAAATTACTAAACTTTTGATAAATACATAGGTAGTACCCACATCTAATATTATGGTGGCCTATATCAAGACAATGGTGGCCTTTTAGATTAGAGTGAGCAGTATAAGATACTTTCTGTAATATAGTACCTACTAGATACTACCTATATATATATTATACCTATAGGTATAATTTGCCACAAATTTTAAATTCTTTTTCTTCTTATCTTAAGAATCAGTAGAAAATCAGACAGACAGGTACCATAATATTTCGAGCTAACTAAAACATGAATAATTTTGCAAGCTTGTTTTTTGTTTTCCTTAATATTTTTCTGATAAGAGTTTCTACAGTTTTCTTAAAAAAAAATTTGATGCCAAATGATATCAGTTACCTAGGTACTATCTTACATTAAATAAATAAAATAATACGATGGAAACTGTAGTACCTCTTAATTAGATGGCTGCACAATATCAGAATAAAAGATTATTGTAAATACCAAACAAGCTTGAAGATTATTCATGTTTTAAGTAACATAAAATGTTACGATTCCATCATTGCATGCTAACACATACCCCCCACCCAGTGACCCCAATTGCCCAGTTCGTTACTTGTCTGATAAATAATTATTATATCTAACTACATGTTTAATATCGCAATAGGTAACACTACCTATTTTAAAAAAATAGTTATTTTACCTATCGTGTTTTCTCATATCTACATTTACATATGACCGAAGATGTGAAATTGACCGCTAATTCGTAAGTTACCAAGTTCCCCCATGTATAAGATTTCTATTCAAGGGCCGAAAATGTGTTATCGTACGATAACTTAGAACTTACCTCAGATATAAGAAAAAGTTAATGAATTTAACTAACAATTCAAATGGTTATTTTAATATAGGCTTACTATAATTAAATAACCAGTTAAAGTAGTTAGTAAATTATACAATATTTGTGTGGTCGGAAATATGGAAACGTCTGATAACTTGAAACTTACCCTAGGAACTTGAAACTTACCCTAGGTAGACTGGTACCCAATACTCTAGTTTATTAACTTATGTACGTGATGGTACATGAACTTCTGTTTTAAATAGTTTAATCATACGTTTTATAACTATAATTTCCTACTTACCTAATAATGATTATGTAATTTCTATTTAAATTGTTATCCATGATACTAAATAAAGAGTTAAAATAAGTAGGTAAATAGGTTTATATTTCTGTGATCGAAAATGTGGAACCGTACAATAATTCAAAGTACCTACTTCCAGTGATTTACGCTACTCCCTTCCCACGATTTAAATACGCTGTACATTAATAAACTTTATTAATGTACAGTGTAATTAAACCTTGGGAATAGCGTAAATCACTGGAAGTAGGTAGTTTGAATTATTGTACGCTTCCACATTTTCGATCAGAGAAAAATAAACTATAGGTATATATACCTACTTACCTATTTTAACTCATTATTTTGATTGGTACTATCCATATGATCGAAAATGTGGAAGCGTACAATAATTCAAACTACCTACTTCCAGTGATTTACGCTATTCCCAAGGTTTAATTACACTGCACATTAAATAAAGTTTATTAATGTACAGCGTATTTAAATCGTGGCAAGGTAATAGTGTAAATCACTGGAAGTAGGTACTTTGAATTATTGTACGGTTCCACATTTTCGATCACAGAAATATAAACCTATTTACCTACTTATTTTAACTCTTTATTTAGTATCATGGATAACAATTTAAATAGAAATTACATAATCATTATTAGGTAAGTAGGAAATTATAAAGTTATAAAACGTATGATTAAACTATTTAAATCAGAAGTTCACGTACCATCACGTACATAAGTTAATAAACTAGAGTATTGGGTACCAGTCTACCTAGGGTAAGTTTCAAGTTATCAGACGGTTCCACATTTTCGATCACAGAAATAAAAACCTATTTACCTACTTATTTTAACTCTTTATTTAGTATCATGGATAACAATTTAAATAGAAATTACATAATCATTATTAGGTAAGTAAGAATTTATAAAGTTTTAAAAACGTATGATTAAAATATTTAAATCAGAAGTTCACGTACATAAGTTAATAAACAAAATGGCTGTCAGGATGACGTGATATTCTTAACACTTGAACATGTATTGAACTGGTTAAATATAGAAAAAGTTATAGCTATTCAATGAATATAAGCAGAGTATTAAGAATAATGGTAAATCAAAATATACAGTATACCTAATTAACACAAAATACCTTTCTATTATAAGTACAGCTAGTAATTGTTTTAATTTAAGATTTTCGGTTCTAGACATGTATGGGACAACTGTCTGGACTTGTACATGTTTTTAAGTATTTACAATTAGCCTAATATTTAAGAAATAATACGATCGGAAAATTTAGATTTGAATTTGATAAATTATAAAGCACTAGTTTAAACATTACTGTTCATTCAATTAGGTATTTTGAGTAAATATATTAAACTGAAAGAATGTACGTAGGTACTAGGGTAGCTAACTTATGAATTATCAATCAGTTTCACATCTTCGGTCTTATACATTCCTAAGAAAGAAACTAGCAATATCATAATTATTATTAGGTAGCCTATTTCTTTTGTTTTTATTCTTTAACCAAAGATGCTTTTCAGGGTTTCTGTGAGACTTCAATGGTCTGGTTTTCTTTTGATTCAAAAGAGAAAAAGAATAGTTTTACGGTACCTAATGGTTACTGGAAATGTGGTAGCAAACTAGGTATGATAATTGATATTATCATTCTGTATACCTAGGTACTATCTTGCATTAAATAAATAAAATACTATGATGAAAACTGTAGAAGATGTTATCAGAAAAATATTAAGGTAAACAAAAACAAGCTTGCAATATTATGGTACCAGTCTGTCTGATTTTCTACTGATTCTTAAGATAAGAAGAAAAAGAATTTTAGAATTTGGTGGCAAACTGGCAAATGATATTAGGTACCTGGCTATACAGTATACTTAGACAGCTTAGTTAGCTTGGTAGTAATAGGTAGCTACTCTATTTTGATAATTAAATAAAATACTACGATTTAAACTGTAATAAGTAATAATTACACTGATTTGAACTTTTATTACTAGTTTGAATTGTCCTGAAAGATTTCTTCCTAACTAGTCGGTGGAATTTTGTAATTTAACATACAGTGGCGGTGGCACAACTTAATTTTCCTGCTCATGGCGGTGGAATTGGCAAAAATATGGTGACTTTTTCGGTGGAATTATTCCTATATAAGGCATGTCGGTGGAGTTCCATGCACCAAATACAGACTGGGTGCGTGGATACTGGATCCCCCAGATAGATGTCCAATGCGTTGGGACTGGTAGCATCTCAAAGAAGGAGAGTTAAATTTTTTAACAACAAAAGAAACATATCCCAACTTTACTCTTGATGGCAGTTCATTACCTTCTAGGTAGTAGGCTTCTTACTAATACTACCTAAGTCAATTTTGATTGCCAGTGAATTTTCTTTCTTGCCTGCCAATGCCATTGCTAAACTTTGGTAATCTAGTCATTCTAAGAATGTTACTTGGAGATTTTACCATTCGTTTGAGCTCAGCCAGGTTCCAGGTTAACATCCTGACTGATTGGAACAATCAAAAACCAAAACGTTCAAGCCTTCAAGGCACAAACTGCCAAACAAACAGACAACAAAACAAATATGTTATTAATGCAAAAATACCTGAAATGCGGATTGAGGTTACTTGTGCGAAATTACCTAATATGTGCGCTATATAAATTTGACCTGGGTGATCAATAATTTTCAATAATCATTATTTATTATAAACATGATTGTTAATGACTATCAAAATACATTACTTAAGTACCTTCATACCAATTTTTTCTGCACATTAAATTTATTTTGATAGACATAAACCAATATATATATACCCATTAAACATTACAATATGTTGGGCCAACGTTGGCCCAATTCAGAACGAAACACTGGTCCAACGCTGTCATGCCGGTTTCGGTGTATTGGGCCAGCAAAAGCCCGAAGTTGGCCCTTCTCAAGGATGTCCACCGGCCCAGAACAGTATAACAGTTACTTCTAACAATGTAGTAACTGCCCTACAAATACATTTTACATATCAAAATCAGGAGGGGAAAATAGAAAAGTTGCTAATTGAAACTGAAATATATATTATTTTATCTACGCTATTTTAACCAAGTAATAATATTTTTTTATTTAAAATTGAATATGAAGTATAATTTTCAATGTGAATAATTATTTCACGCGGAAAAATAACTTTTCATACTAAATATATTAATTAACTAGCGGCCAAGCTCATTTTTATGAAGGAAATAAATGAAGTAATAAATTAATAATTGAAGGGATTACAGGCATATTTATATTAAAATTCCAGAAACAGCTACAAATTTAAAAATATACTTAATTGAGGATATTAAATTGGTTATTTGCCAATTTGGTGTGATTAAAGTTGGGAGAGATCGTTTGCACCTTACCTCTCTGATATTCTGGCGACAAATGTCAAGTAGAACTGGTAGTCCAGTATGATAAATATACTGGTACATCAAAAAGTCACTGAATCGGTTAACCAATGTTTCCCTTCATTGGGCCAGAGTTGTTTGGCAAACGTTGGCCCAATGTCCTTTTCATTGCATTGACCCAGTGTGGAATAGCACTGGCGTGCCAATGCCCGATCGTGCCTTTAATTTGCCAACGTTTACCGACGTTGGCCCGATAGTGCAATGTTATCAGGGAGAGATCGTTTATACCTAACCATTTCTGATTTGCTGGCGATACCTGCCAAATTAGAACCGGTAGACCCGTATAATAAATATACTGGTACATCAAAAAATTACTGGATTGACTAACCAATGTTTCCTTCCCTTCATTTGGCCAGTGCTGTTCGGCAGCCGTTGGCCCAATGCATGTCGTTTACCATACATTAGCCCAACGTGCGTAATAGCACTGGCGTGCCAATTCCCGATTGGGCCTTTACTTTGCCACAGTTGACCAACGTTAATTGGCCCGATAGTGCAATGTTATCAAAGATATTTTTCAGTGATAAACTGATAACACAAAACAGCAAATATCATAAATACCAATAAAATTAAATTTGGTTTACATTTAATTTGAAAACAAATTAGAAATTCAGTATTCTGCATATAATTTGAACTAGCGGTTCTACGGTTTTATTACACAGATTCATGATCAATTGTGTAGCATATTATTTTTAACTCTAATTGAATTTTCCATAAATTTGTATATAATGGCTGAAACAAAATGTTGGTTTAATTCGAATAGATCGAAATTAAAAATAACAGATATCAATAAATTGTTCTAATCTTCATCTGGGCAGAGGATAATTTTGCTTGTCGATCCATAACTTTGGAAAAATAAAATATATTATTGGAGTGGAATTATTGTTTTTGTCAAAATTTGATTTGAAATTTTACCAAGAAAATGCGACAGAAAAACTTGTAAATTTTCTACATTTATCCGTGGTGTTTGCGTAATTGAGATACCGGTAACTTTCAGTTATACCTATCCCTTAATTAATAGAAGATATGGATATAGATTATCACCTATAAATATGATAAAATATCTTCGTGGTGACATTACTTTTCTTTACACCAACTTTATGAGGCGCTGTTGATAGAATGACTGTTCAACACATTTTGTGACGGACAGACCCGACTTTTGTGATGGGACATTCTTTACTGACAGACAGATCGACTGATACAGCTTCTTGTATCTATATCATGTGACGTACAGACTGATTTTTGTGACGAATAATTCTTTTGTAATTACTAAATAGAAGATACGGATTATTCGTGCGTAACACATGTACAAACGAAGGAACTAATGAACGAACACGAAGAAATATCATATGATATATATGTATAGATTACTACATTGCCGAGATTTTTACCACAATTCTGGAAGAAGTTGGTCGAATTGGCACTGTACTTCGACATCGCCGGTGATATTGCCTATTTTACCGGTACTTTTCTGTACATTGTAATGTGTCATATATTATAAATTTATATATTCGAATATATTCTATGCACCTAAAATATTAAAAAAAAAGGCACAGGAAATATTTTTCTGAATATATATTTGGAATATATTTCTGGACATATATTTGGAATATATTTCTGAATATATATTGGGAATATATTTCTGAATATATATTTGAAATTAAATTAAATATTTTGATAAAAATATTTATTAAATTAGTATTTATAATAAATAATCATATGCGATATTTAAAAAAAATCTAGACGGTATAATAATTGTTATATTAGATGATTTCGTTATTGAATTCCGTTATTGAAAACGTATTTCGAATCTTACAATATTGGTATGAATTTAGTTTCCCAACATAATGAAAAATTAGCCAGGAAGCTTAACAGGATGGAATTTTAATCGATTTTGCAATAATAAGGTGATTCAAGTTATGTTGATGGAACCTACCTAGATAATATTTTTTCTTAATACTTACCTGTATGTACGTACATACATACCTAGGTAGCAATACAATTATCATCGTATGGAATTACAATTCAACTTACCTAGGTTGGTACCTATTATAAATAATGTTCACAGAAATGAAATTGACCAGGTTGGAATATACTGGTGTTGAATATATCTACCTAAAACCTTATACAGCCTAATTAAAAAGGTAGTTTAATGTAAACATCTCGCAGTAGCATAATATATAATTCTATAAAAGCTTTCTCTCGTAACTATTCAACGTTACGCTACCGGACGTTACGCTACCAGACGTTACGCTACCAGACGTTACGCTACCAGACGTTACACTAGCAGATGTTTCGCTACCAGACGTTACGTTACAAGACGTTACGCTACCGGACGTTACGCTACCAGACGTTACGCTACCAGACGTTACGCTAGCATACGTTTCGCTACCAGACGTTACGTTACAAGACGTTACGCTACCGGACGTTATGCTACCAGACTTTATGCTACCGGACGTTTCGCTACCGGACGTAACGCTAGCAGACCTTACGCTACCGGACGTTTCGCAACGGAACGTTACGCTACCAGACGTTACGCTACCGGACGTTACGCTACCAGACGTTACGCTACCAAACGTTACGCTACCAGACGTTACGCTACCAGACGTTACGCTACCAAACGCTACGTTACCAGACGTTACGCTACCAGACGTTACGCTACCAGACGTTACGCTACCAGACGTTACGATACCGGACGTTACGCTACCAAACGTTACGCTACTAGACGTTACGCTTCCGGACGTTATGCTACCAGACGTTACACTACAGGACATTACGCTACCAGACGTTACATTACCAGACGTTACGCTACCGGACGTTACGCTACCAGACGTTACGTTACCAGACGTTACGCTACCAGACGTTACGCTACCAGACGTTACGCTACCGGACGTTACGCTACCAGACGTTACGCTACCGGACGTTACGCTACAAAACGTTACGCTACCGGACGTTACGCTACCAGACGTTACGCTACCGGACGTTACGCTACCAGACGTTACGCTACCGGACGTAACGCTACCAGACGTTACGCTACCAGACGTTACGCTACCAAACGTTACGCTACCAGACGTTACGCTACCAGACGTTACGCTACTAGACGTTACGCTACCAGACATTACGCTACCGGACGTTACGCTACAAGACGTCACGCTAGCAGACGTTACGCTACCAGCCGTTACGCTACCGGACGTTAAGCTACCAGACGTTATGCTACCAGACGTTACGCTAACAGAGGTTACGCTACAGGACGTTACGCTACCGGACGTTACGCTACCGGACGTTACGCTTCCAGACGTTACGCTACCAAACGTTACGCTACCAAACGTTATGCTATCAGACGTTACGCTACCAGACGCTACGCTACCAGACGTTACGCTACCAGACGTTACGCTACCAGACGTTACGCTACCAGACGTTACGCTACAAGACGTTACGCTACCAGACGTTACGCTACCGGACGTTACGCTACCAGACGTTACGCTACCAGACGTTACGCTAAAAGACGTTAGGCTACCGGACGTTACACTACTAGAAGTTACGCTACCAGACGTTACGCTACCGGACGTTACGCTACCGTACGTTACGCTACCGGACGTTACGCTACCGGACGTTACGCTACCGGACGTTACGCTACCAGACATTACGCTACCAGACGTTATGCTACCAGACGTTACGCTACCGGACGTTACGCTACCAGAAGTTACGCTACCGGACGTTACGCTACCAGACGTTACGCTACCAAACGTTACGCTACCTGACGTTACGCTAACAAACGTTACGCTACCAGACGTTACGCTACCAGACATTACGCTACCGGACGTTACGCTACAAGACGTCACGCTAGCAGACGTTACGCTACCAGCCGTTACGCTACCGGACGTAAAGCTACCAGACGTCACGCTACCGGACGTTACGCTACCAGACGTTACGCTACCAAACGTTACGCTACCAAACGTTATGCTATCAGACGATACGCTACCAGACGCTACGCTACCAGACGTTACGCTACCAGACGTTACGCTACCAGACGTTACGCTACCAGATGTTACGCTACCAGAGGTTACGCTACCAGACGTTACGCTACCAGACGTGACGCTACCAGACGTTACGCTACCAGACGTTACGCTACCAAACGTTACGCTACCAAACGTTATGCTATCAGACGTTACGCTACCAGACATTACGCTACCAGACGTTACGCTACCAGACGTTACGCTACCAGACGTTACGCTACCAGACGTTACGCTACCGGACGTTTCGTTTTCAGACGTTACGCTACCGGACGTTACGCTACCAGACTTTATGCTACCGGACGTTTCGCTACCGAACGTAACGCTAGCAGACCTTACGTTACCAGACGTTACGCTACCAGACGTTACGCTACCAGACGTTACGCTACCGGACGTTTCGCTACCGGACGTATTGCTAGCAGACCTTACGCTACCAGACGTTACGCTACCAGACGTTACGCTACCAGACGTTACGCTACCAGACGTTACGCTACCGGACGTTTCGTTACCAGACGTTACGCTACCGGACGTTACGCTACCAGACTTTATGCTACCGGACGTTTCGCTACCGGACGTAACGCTAGCAGACCTTACGTTACCAAACGTTACGCTACCAGACGTTACGCTACCGGACGTTACGCTACCAGACGTTACGCTACCGGACGTTACGCTAAAAGACGTTAGGCTACCGGACGTTACACTACTAGAAGTTACGCTACCAGACGTTACGCTATCGGACGTTACGCTACCGGACGTTACGCTACCGGACGTTACGCTACCGGACGTTACGCTACCAGACATTACGCTACCAGACGTTACGCTACCAGACGTTACGCTACCGGACGTTACGCTACCAGACGTTACGCTACCAGACGTTACGCTACCAGACGTTACGCTACCAAACGTTACGCTACCTGACGTTACGCTACCAAACGTTACGCTACCAGACGTTACGCTACCAGACATTACGCTACCGGACGTTACGCTACAAGACGTCACGCTAGCAGACGTTACGCTACCAGCCGTTACGCTACCGGACGTTAAGCTAGCAGACGTTACGCTACCGGACGTTACGCTACCAGACGTTAAGCTACCAGACGTTACGCTACCGGACGTTACACTACCAGACGTTACGCTTCCAGACGTTACGCTACCAAACGTTATGCTACCAAACGTTATGCTATCAGACGTTACGCTACCAGACGTTACGCTACCAGACGTTACGCTACCAGACGTTACGCTACCAGATGTTACGCTAACAGACGTTACGCTACCAGACGTTACGCTACCAGACGTTACGCTACCAGACGTTACGCTTCCAGACGTTACGCTACCAAACGTTATGCTATCAGACGTTACGCTACCGGACGTTACGCTACCAGACGTTACGCTACCGAACGTTACGCTACCTGACGTTACGCTACCAAACGTTACGCTACCAGACGTTACGCTACCAGACGTTACGCTACCGGACGTTTCGTTACCAGACGTTACGCTACCGGACGTTACGCTACCAGACCTTACGCTACCAGACGTTACGCTACCAGACGTTACGCTACCAGACGTTACGCTACCAGACGTTACGCTACCAGACGTTACGCTACCAGACGTTACGCTACCGGACGTTACGCTACCAGACGTTACGCTACCGGACGTTACGCTAAAAGACGTTAGGCTACCGGACGTTACACTACTAGAAGTTACGCTACCAGACGTTACGCTACCGGACGTTACGCTACCGGACGTTACGCTACCGGACGTTACGCTACCGGACGTTACGCTACCAGACATTACGCTACCAGACGTTACGCTACCAGACGTTACGCTACCGGACGTTACGCTACCAGACGTTACGCTACCGGACGTTACGCTACCAGACGTTACGCTACCAAACGTTACGCTACCTGACGTTACGCTACCAAACGTTACGCTACCAGACGTTACGCTACCAGACATTACGCTACCGGACGTTACGCTACAAGACGTAACGCTAGCAGACGTTACGCTACCAGCCGTTACGCTACCGGACGTTAAGCTACCAGACGTTACGCTACCGGACGTTACGCTACCAGACTTTACGCTTCCAGACGCTACGCTACCAAATGTTACGCTACCAAACGTTATGCTATCAGACGTTACGCTACCAGACGTTACGCTACCAGACGTTACGCTACCAGACGTTACGCTACCAGATGTTACGCTACCAGACGTTACGCTACCAGACGTTACGCTACCAGACGTTACGCTACCAGACGTTTCGCTACCAGACATTACGCTACCAGACGTTACGCTACCGGACGTTACGCTACCAGACTTTACGCTTCCAGACGCTACGCTACCAAATGTTACGCTACCAAACGTTACGCTACCAGACGTTACGCTACCAGATGTTACGCTACCAGACGTTACGCTACCAGACGTTACGCTACCAGACGTTACGCTACCAGACGTTACGCTACCAGACGTTACGCTACCAAACGTTACGCTACCTGACGTTACGCTACCAGACGTTACGCTACCAAACGTTACGCTACCTGACGTTACGCTACCAAACGTTACGCTACCAGACGTTACGCTACCAGACGTTACGCTACCGGACGTTTCGTTACCAGACGTTACGCTACCGGACGTTACGCTACCAGACTTTATGCTAGCGGACGTTTCGCTACCGGACGTAACGCTAGCAGACCTTACGCTACCAGACGTTACGCTACCTGACGTTACGCTACCAGACGTTACGCTACCAGACGTTACGCTACCGGACGTTTCGTTACCAGACGTTACGCTACCGGACGTTTCGTTACTAGTACGTTTCGTTACTGGACATTTCGCTACCAGACATTTCACAACCGGACAATTCGCTACCAGAGATTTCGCTACCAGACGTTGTTGATAATAAGGGATATTGTTGATAAATAGTTTGAGATAACAAATAGTCAATGGAGAATACATATATAAAATATTTTCCAGCAATTATTTATTCTTACAAAACTACTTCATCAATTTGATATTTCAACACAGGGTAAATTCCAGGTTATCGGACAGCTGCATATTATACCACACTTTAAATTAAATATTCAATAATTATTTGATTGGTAATTTTAATTAGTATCCAATCTACACATATACTGATATCATGGTTACCAATTACATTAAAAGTTGAATGATAAAATTAAAGTATATTTTTTTTAACCTATCCGAAAATGTGAAACTGTTCGATAATTCAGAATGTTATTTTGTACAGGCCTTCGGACACATGATTGAAACGCCATTGGTTCGACCATGTCGAAATGAAACTTGACATTCGTATGTTTTAGAAGTTTTTGAGCTCGAATGACTAGTGTGAATTTTTTTCATCTTTCAATACACCACTTTACTCTCAAAGCTTTATAAGTTTATACCATTTACAGTTCTAATTGATTATGGTTAGCAATGAAAGATTATGGTGGGCTATGCAAGATTATGGTGGGCAGTGAAAGGTTATGATGGGCAATGAAATATTATGGTGGGCAGTGCAGGATTATGGTGGGCACTGAAAGATTATGGTGGGTACTGAAAGATTATGGTGGGTACTGAAAGATTATGGTGGGCAATGAAAGATTATGGTGGGCAATGATAGATTATGGTGGGCAATGATAGATTATGGTGGGCAATGAAGGATTATGGTGAGCAATAAAGGATTATAGTGGGCAATGAAAGATTATGGTGGGCAATGAAAGATTATGGTGGGCAATGAAGGATTATGGTGGGCAATGAAGGATTATGGTGGACAATGAAGGATTATGGTGGATAATGAAGGATTATGGTGGATAATGAAGAATTATGGTGGATAATGGAGGATTATGGTGGGCAATGAAGGATTATGGGGGATAATGAAAGATTATGGTGGGCAATGAAGGATTTTGGTGGATAATGAATGATTATGGTGGATAATGAAAGATTATGGCGGGCAATTAAGGATTATGGTGGGCAATGAAGGTTTATGGTGGGTAATGAAGGATTTTTGTTGGCAATAAAGGATTACGGAGGGTAATAAAGGATTATGGTGGATAATGAAGGATTATGGTGGATAATGAAGGATTATGGTGGATAATGAAGGATTATGGTGGGCAATGAAGGATTATGGTGGATAATGAAAGATCATGGTGGGCAATGAATAATTATGGTGGATAATGAATGATTATGGTGGATAATGAAAGATTATGGCGGGCAATTAAGGATTATGGTGGGCAATGAAGGTTTATGGTGGGTAATGAAGGATTTTTGTTGGCAATAAAGAATTACGGTGGGTAATAAAGGATTATGGTGGATAATGAAGGATTATGGTGGATAATGAAGGATTATGGTGGGCAATGAAGGATTATGGTGGATAATGAAAGATTATGGTGGGCAATGAAGGATTATGGTGGATAATGAATGATTATGGTGGATAATGAAAGATTATGGTGTGCAATGATAGATTATGGTGGGCAATGATAGATTATGGTGGGCAATTAAGGATTATGGTGGGCAATGAAGGTTTATGGTGGGTAATGAAGGATTTTTGTTGGCAATAAAGGATTACGGTGGGTAATAAAGGATTACGGTGGGTAATAAACGATTATGGTGGATAATGATAGAAATATTAAAGTGGCAATGAGAGATTAAGATGGGGCCATCCTAATCTCTCATATATGTATTATAGAAATATTTTAAATATTAAAATCGTGACATTTTTTTTGCAACCAACAGACAAAGACGAAAAATGTGAGGTATCTGAATGATAAAATATTCAATTTAACTAGTATCAAATATTATTTCACTTGGATCAAATATTATTTCACTTGGATCAAATATTATTTCACATTGATCAAATTGAAATTCACTTGGATTAAATTGAAATTCAACTTGGATCAAATATTATTTCATTTGAATCAACTAGAACTGTAAATGGTATAGATGATTTTAAAAAATCCGGCTGCGTCTAAAATGCCTGAAAATGGTAACTTCAATTTTTTTAAACTATCCGTTATCGCCATATTTCTTGAAGCTCGATAAAGTCATCCATTACACCAATATTTCAAACTGGTTTATGAACCACTTCTAGTTGGATTTCGACCTTTTTGAAAATAGTTGCATAATGAGCGTTTGAAGACGAATCGGATTAGTTTCCTAACTAACCACTTTCTCGTTTTCTTCCTTTTCTAAGATTCTAAGATACGCCACAAAATGAAGTTGACATCTACAGAGCTAACTAGATAACATGACTGGTTTGTGTATGATTTGCATAAAGGTTTTTCTTGAATAAGTTTTTTGTTTATTGTTTAAATTGAATTTTCTTTAACATAATGGAAGAACTCTCAATTCCGCATCTTTTAGTATAACTATTTTTCGAATTCATTGATTGACTTTTGGACAAAAGGTCGATGCGCGTTTGACCTCGTAACTCCTTTATTTAGTAATTTTTTTAAAATCTGGTTCCAGAAAAATGTTAACAAACCTCATCAAAATTTATTTTATTCACGAGTTTTTTTCGAAATTTCGCCTGATTCGAAAGATAAGAGATATTGAAATATTCGAACGTCTATAAATTTCGAATGTATAGTGATTTTCGAACAGGACTAAGTGCATTGTATTAATATATTATTATGCTACAATCCCATAAAAAAAGTTCTGATTTTGAACTCGGGTGTCGAAATCACATCTATATTTGAAAACCCTTTTGTATTTCGAAAACCAGATTGAATTTCTGCAAACGGACAACATATTCGTGACCTACGTCCAAAATTCTATCCATACACTAAGTTTCCAAAAAATCGAAACATTAAATAAAATATTAGGACGAGTTGAATTTCTTCAATTTTATACACAAAAATAAAAAATTGAATCTCAAATACGAAAATTACGACCAATTTCGAACAGATATAATTTCAAAGGATACCATTTCTTACTAAACTTAGCCTTCTGAATCGAACTGTGAAATCAGCTAAGCTCTGTATGATCGTTTTACAAAAATGAACTTTTTAAAAAAGTATATTTTTAATATTTTCAAAATGGAGTGTTTGAGATAATTCAAACACATAAATAGGCTATTTTTAACCTTCCGAATCCGATTATGTACTTTAAATAATCATTTTCGGACTCTTTGAAGGTTTTTATTTTAATTAAATTGTGTTTCATCTCACGCGGAAAAGCCGAAACTATGAAATTATAAAACTAAAATACCTAATTGATTCAGGTTAAATCCAGTTTAAAGTGTAGTTTATGATATTAATGATAGCGTGGTGTTATTTCTTTCAAATTAGCCAAATATTGCTTTCCTTTTATCTATTTTTCCTATTCTATAATAATCACATTCAGTGTTCACTCACTGAACTTTTCCGCAGTTCACTAAACGTTAACGGTTAGTTTTAAATTTCTCAACTGTGATGTTGAGCTGTACCTATTTCGTTCTTTGGCGCGGACTCGGGAAAGTAGGTCCTACTTTGCCGCGGACTCGGGAAAGTAGCTGCTAGTAGTATTTTCATAAATAGCTTATTGTCGATGTACATAGACTATTTTTAACCTTCCGAATCCGATTATGTACATAAAATAATAATTTTCGGATTCTTTGAAGGTTTTTATTATAATTAAAACGTGTTCATATCTGACGCGGAAAAGCCGAAGTCATAAAATTAGTTAACTAAAATACCTAGTTGATTCATCCTGAATACATTTTAAAGTATAGTTTATGAAATGAATGATAGCGTGGTGTTATTTCTTTCAAAATTAGCTAAATAATGCTTCCCATTTATCTATTACTCTTATTTAAAAAACGTTTCATTCAGTGTCCATTCACTGAACTTTTTCGCACAATCCGCGGTTCAGTAAATATTAACTAAAATTTTTCAGATTTATTTTCTGATTATATTTCCGGATGATTCTCTTTTCTCTGATAGTACATCACCCCAGTGACTCTTTTCTGTGATAGTACATCATCACAGTGACTCTTTTCTCCGATAGTACATCACCCCAGTGACTCTTTTCTGTGATAGTACATCATCACAGTGACTCTTTTATCTGATAGTACATCATCACAGTGACTCTTTTCTCTGATATTACATCATCACAGTGACTCTTTTCTGTGATAGTACATCATTACAGTGACTCTTTTCTCTGATAGTACATCATCACAGTGACTCTTTTCTGTGATAGTACATCACCACAGTGACTCTTTTATCTGATAGTACATCATCACAATGACTATTTTCTCTGATAGTACATCATCACAGTGACTCTTTTCTCTGATAGTACATCACTCCAGTGACTCTTTTCTGTGATAGTACATCATTACAGTGATTCTTTTCTCTGATAGTACATCACTCCAGTGACTCTTTTCTCTGATAGTACATCATCAAAGTGACTCTTTTCTCTGATAGTACATCATTACAGTGACTCTTTTCTCTGATAGTACATCATCACAGTGACTCTTTTCTCTGACAGTACATCATCACAGTGACTCTTTTCTCTGATAGTACATCATCACAGTAACTCTTTCCTCTGATAGTACATCATCACAGTGACTCTTTTCTCTGATAGTACATCATCACAGTGACTCTTTTCTCTGATAGTACATCGTCACAGTGACTCTTTTCTCTGATAGTACATCATCACAGTGACTCTTTTCTCTGATAGTACATCATCACAGTGACTCTTTTCTCTGATAGTACATCATCACAGTGACTCTTTTCTCAGATAGTACATCACTCCAGTGACTCTTCTCTGTGATAGTACATCATTACAGTGATTCTTTTCTCTGATAGTACATCACTCCAGTGACTCTTTTCTGTGATATTACATCACCACAGTGACTCTTTTATCTGATAGTACATCATCACAGTGACTCTTTTCTCTGATAGTACATCATCACAGTGACTCTTTTCTCTGATAGTACATCATCACAGTGACTCTTTTCTCTGATAGTACATCATCACAGTAACTCTTTTCTCTGACAGTACATCATCACAGTGACTCTTTTCTCTGATAGTACATCATCACAGTGACTCTTTTCTCTGACAGTACATCATCACAGTGACTCTTTTCTCTGATAGTACATCATCACAGTGACTCTTTTCTCGGATAGTACATCATCACAGTGACTCTTTTCTCTGATAGTACATCATCACAGTGACTCTTTTCTCTGATAGTACATCATCACAGTGACTCTTTTCTCTGATAGTACATCACTCCAGTGACTCTTCTCTGTGATAGTACATCATTACAGTGATTCTTTTCTCTGATAGTACATCACTCCAGTGACTCTTTTCTGTGATAGTACATCACCACAGTGACTCTTTTATCTGATAGTACATCATCACAGTGACTCTTTTCTCTGATAGTACATCATCACAGTGACTCTTTTCTGTGATAGTACATCATTACAGTGACTCTTTTCTCTGATAGTACATCATCACAGTGACTCTTTTCTGTGATAGTACATCACCACAGTGACTCTTTTATCTGATAGTACATCATCACAATGACTATTTTCTCTGATAGTACATCATCACAGTGACTCTTTTCTCTGATAGTACATCACTCCAGTGACTCTTTTCTGTGATAGTACATCATTACAGTGATTCTTTTCTCTGATAGTACATCACTCCAGTGACTCTTTTCTCTGATAGTACATCATCAAAGTGACTCTTTTCTCTGATAGTACATCATTACAGTGACTCTTTTCTCTGATAGTACATCATCACAGTGACTCTTTTCTCTGACAGTACATCATCACAGTGACTCTTTTCTCTGATAGTACATCATCACAGTAACTCTTTCCTCTGATAGTACATCATCACAGTGACTCTTTTCTCTGATAGTACATCATCACAGTGACTCTTTTCTCTGATAGTACATCGTCACAGTGACTCTTTTCTCTGATAGTACATCATCACAGTGACTCTTTTCTCTGATAGTACATCATCACAGTGACTCTTTTCTCTGATAGTACATCATCACAGCGACTCTTTTCTCAGATAGTACATCACTCCAGTGAC
Organism: Caprella mutica; assembly: GCA_947561585.1. Lineage (NCBI taxonomy): Eukaryota > Metazoa > Arthropoda > Malacostraca > Amphipoda > Caprellidae > Caprella > Caprella mutica. Next base: position 43,530 of record CANNZV010001873.1, on the reverse strand, counting down.
TCTTCTCTGTGATAGTACATCATTACAGTGATTCTTTTCTCTGATAGTACATCACTCCAGTGACTCTTTTCTGTGATATTACATCACCACAGTGACTCTTTTATCTGATAGTACATCATCACAGTGACTCTTTTCTCTGATAGTACATCATCACAGTGACTCTTTTCTCTGATAGTACATCATCACAGTGACTCTTTTCTCTGATAGTACATCATCACAGTAACTCTTTTCTCTGACAGTACATCATCACAGTGACTCTTTTCTCTGATAGTACATCATCACAGTGACTCTTTTCTCTGACAGTACATCATCACAGTGACTCTTTTCTCTGATAGTACATCATCACAGTGACTCTTTTCTCGGATAGTACATCATCACAGTGACTCTTTTCTCTGATAGTACATCATCACAGTGACTCTTTTCTCTGATAGTACATCATCACAGTGACTCTTTTCTCTGATAGTACATCACTCCAGTGACTCTTCTCTGTGATAGTACATCATTACAGTGATTCTTTTCTCTGATAGTACATCACTCCAGTGACTCTTTTCTGTGATAGTACATCACCACAGTGACTCTTTTATCTGATAGTACATCATCACAGTGACTCTTTTCTCTGATAGTACATCATCACAGTGACTCTTTTCTCTGATAGTACATCATCACAGTGACTCTTTTCTCTGATAGTACATCATCACAGTAACTCTTTTCTCTGACAGTACATCATCACAGTGACTCTTTTCTCTGACAGTACATCATCACAGTGACTCTTTTCTCTGATAGTACATCATCACAGTGACTCTTTTCTCGGATAGTACATCATCACAGTGACTCTTTTCTCTGATAGTACATCATCACAGTGACTCTTTTATCTGATAGTACATCATCACAGTGACTCTTTTCTCTGATAGTACATCATCACAGTGACTCTTTTCTCTGATATTACATCATCACAGTGACTCTTTTCTCTGATAGTACATCATCACAGTGACTCTTTTCTCTGATAGTTCATCATCACAGTGACTCTTTTCTCTGATAGTACATCATCACAGTGACTCTTTTCTCTGATAGTACATCATCACAGTGACTTTTTTCTCTGATAGTACATCATCACAGTGACTCTTTTCTCTGATAGTACATCATCACAGTGACTCTTTTCTCTGATAGTACATCATCACAGTGACTCTTTTCTCTGATAGTACATCATCACAGTTAATATTTCAAACTTTGATCTATTTTAAACATAAAAATAAATATTAAATTTTCTTTAATTCATATTATATATGCGGTTATCATAATATATAGTTTTTCTAACCTGACCGAAAATGTGAAACTGCTCGATAATTCAGAATTTACCCCTATGATAGATCGCCGATCTGGGTGGCAAAATAGGTACCTCATCGGCGATGTGGTACCTAGTTTGCCGCTAGAAGCGCGGGAAAGAAGGTCCCGGGTGGCAAAAAGGCCCGGCAATATTTCACGGGAAAGTTGTAATCTAGGCATATATATATATATATATTTACAAAAATTCCCAAATATTTCGAGGTGTTCATTCTCATATACAACTAGATGACGTGCACTCGTAGAGCGCATAAATTCGCTGTCGCTTATAATTTAAAAATCACAAAAATCACATTGACCATAAATTAGTAACCTTGACCTTTGACTTGTACTAGCTCCGAGAAAATCTAATAAACGAGTTCCTGAATAATGACCAATATTCCCACCAAATTACAAACAAATTGGTTGAATATTTTTTGTGTTATTTAGTTATAAATGACCTTGATTTTATAAATCACATTGACCATCTAACTAAATGACCTTGATTTTATAAATAACATTGACCATCCAATTAAATGACCTTGATTTTATAAATCACATTGACCATCCAATTAAATGACCTTGATTTTATAAATCACATTGACCATCCAATTAAATGACCTTGATTTTATAAATCACATTGACCATACAATTAAATGACCTTGATTTTATAAATCACATTGACCATCCAATTAAATGACCTTGATTTTATAAATCACATTGACCATACAATTAAATGACCTTGATTTTATAAATCACATTGACCATCCAATTAAATGACCTTGATTTTATAAATCACAAGGACCATACAATTAAATGACCTTGATTTTATAAATCACATGGACCATTCAATTAAATGACCTTGATTTTATAAATCACATTGACCATCCAATCAATAAACTATGGGTTATAAATGACCTTGACCTTTGACCTGTTCACTCCAAGAAAATCTAACTAATTGGTTATTAGAAACTGACCAATCGTCCCATAGTAATTAGATAGAAAAGTATACTAAGCTGCAAACTCATTGACGGTGAACTTGATTCCGGTCTTCAAAAACTATGTAAACAAATGGCGTCACATAAAATCAGATGAAGTAATGTCAAAAAGAGAATTAAATAGGTGCAGGAAGTAAATAGATAGAATATGTCAATTAACAATATATTTCGTTAGCTTCAAGTACCTAAATAACTTTTATATATTTAATACCAGGCTGGCACTTATAAGTTGGCTTATTTGCAAACTTGTAAAATGTAAGGTGGTACCTACTACCTATTGTACTTACAATGAAGCACTCAAATGACCATTATCTAACATATAAACCTGATTGCATATAGTAAAATGTTATATAAAGCACTATTTGACGAATGAAATTTTCAATAAAAATTCTTATTTAATCAGATAAATCTTAAATCCTTCAGTCACCTTTACTCTACTGGAGATTTTGAAGGCTATTAAGCTGAAATTATATGTGAATAGAGTGTAAAACGTGATAAAAACAATATTTTATTTAAGTTAATTTCCAAGAAAATGCACATTTAACTCAATAATAACACAATTTTTATTTAGAAATAACTAGTGTGACGTCACTCGTTTTAATCGATGTCACATCCATGTAGTATTTTCGGATTTTCCAATATTGTACTTAGTATACTTTCTATTTATTTACTATGGTAAAACCCATGCTACTTCTGTAAAGTTAGGCCTACAAAGTAGGCCTAAATGCACCTATTGTTTTCGAAACATTCGTCAGTTTGTCGGACCTCTTCCAATCATTTTACGTAGGTAACAAGTTCCTCTCCGACCCTGAAGAAACTCAAGAGTCTAGAACCACGTGTGTACAAAGTAATTCACTATATTGAAAACATTTTAATGGCTGAAAGTAACAAGGTAAGTTTATTAGCTTCGTTATTAGATATTCAATTACTTTAGTTCATTACTGATAATAATCAAAACAATTAGTGTTTGAAAATGTTATTATAGAGTTGGTAGCCGGACATGCGGAGTGGTAATCTTTCTATAGACTACACTACCTAGTTTACGAATAGAAATAGAGATGCAGATAAGTGATTTACTAAGGATGTTAACGTTCCCTCTCTCCAAGTCTGAATAAATTCATACATTTTAGGATTTACTCTACGAAAAGTCCTAAATTTTCGTCTAAATAACACTTATTATTTTGAGAACAAAAGTCAAAATAGAGGACTTCTTGGAGAACACTTTATCAGTTTCTACAAACTGGTCGCCCGGTGGTGTACCTCTACGTGTCAAGTGTTATGTTTAGGCTTGTGACAATATGCATTTAAAATCATAGATATTAAGAATATCACGGACGAAATGAAATGTCATCGAATACTATATACCGCTGGTTTAGTATGATTCAATACTATTTAATTCTATCCGTCTATAATATTTTCAGGATCTATGATTTTAAATGCATATTGTCACAACCCTAGTTATGTTCCACATGAAAGCGTGAATGTTCATATTTACTTATTCCGTTACATAATTTGAGCCCAGTTTTGTCCTTTACTTTAAATTCAGTTGTTAGATTTTCATTATTGAACCTAATCTATCTGTACCTATAGATGGAGATTTATAATCACCGATAGCAGGCTATAGATCGGTGATTAGAAGATAGGGTGAGTTAGGTATTATGATTTTACCATTCACTGCTGAATTTGCGTTAGAAAATGTTTCTTTATACATGAAACTGTTAAAATTTCTGCAGTAAACATCCAATGTGACACGTTCTATCAAAAAACTAGTATCTATATTCATATTATTAGTAATAAATGCACAAATTTGTTTTATGTAATGCCATAATCTATATAAATAGTATGGTTGATGATTCAAGGGATTTCCAATTGTGATTTATTATAAATTAATATAATCCAACGCAATTAGTCTAACGTTTTTGGTAAAAGCTCCGTAAGATAATGTTCTAAATTAAGATATTTTATGATGCCTGTTCGTCGTTATACACTATATATATATATACACACTACCGGCCAAAAATCTGGGACAGTTCGGTATTTTTTAAATTTCTCCAGAACTGTCAGCAGGATTAAGACCAAACTTAAACATTTTGTAACTACTTCTTATATTGATATTATGTATTAATTAAAGTTCATTCTAAATGATAAAAAAAAGTGATGAGCATTTTAATTTTTATTTTGGAATTATAGTGGCCGAAACCGTGGGACAAAACAAAGGAAATTTGATATAACAGCATTAAATCAAAAGAATGCAAAAGTTTGATGATACTCAATCAATATCTGGTTAATAATACTTTATTTTCTATCACTGCAGCACACCTTCTACTGCAAGTTTGAATGAGATCACAACATTCATTACGTGAAACTTTTGCCCATTCTTCTTGATGTTTCAGCCAAAAAATCATTAGTATTGACAGGGTTTCTGACCGTCACACGAATCCACAAAGTGGACCATAGGTTCTCAATAGGGTATAGGTACGGACTTTGAGGAGGCCGATCCAAAACATCCACATTTTGCTCTTTCAAAAATTCCATTACATGCATAGCCTTGTGGCATGGTGTGTTATTCTCTATGAAAATAGGGTTTTCACACTCAGAATTTCGAAGTGTTAGGATGAAATGATTTCTCAACGGGTTCCTATAAATTGTTCCATTAACTCTGGTTGTTATAGCCGGAACAAATCAGTCGTTCCATCCCGGAAAATCATTCCGAACGCCATTACGCTACCCCACCGAACCTCTCTGTTTTCTTCGTACATTTTTAATTTAACTTTTCGCCAACAAACCTTCTTAGAAATTTATTCCCGTCAGATCCAAACACATTAAACTTACTTTCATCAGAGAAGAAACATTTCGCCACTGATCATCTGTCCACAACACATGATTTTGAGTAAAGCCTAATCTGCGTTTCTTGTTCTTGTTGCTACCAACGGCTTCTTCGCTGGTGATCTTGCAAACAGACGAATTTCATTCAGACGTCTTGATACTGTTTTACGAGATGCTTTGATGTCATGAGAGGCATGAACTTCACGAGAAATTCTGGCAGCTGTCTGAAACCTATCGTTCAGTGCCATCTTCTTAATCACTCTATATTGTCTAGGAGAAATTATTCGAAGTCGGCTATTTGTCTTAGAAGCTCAAATTTTCCCAGTATCCTTAAAACTCTTTATAATTCTCCCGACGGCACTTTTCAACAGCTTCAAGTCATCAGCTATCTTCCGTATCGAATTATTCTTTCCATGAAGTTTGATAATTGATTTTATGACAGAAGAATCAACTTAGGTGTCATATCGATGGTGGAACCGGTTGCAATAACTATACAGTAATGTAATCGACTTATTCTTAATTGTTGTACTTAGAAAAGTTAAAAAACTCACTACACAGTCTAGAATAAATTATATTCATTGTTCTGTCCCACGGTTTTGGCCACTTTGATTTCAAAATAAAAATTGAAATTCTCATAACTTTTTTTTTAGTCATTTACATTGAACTGTAATTAACACAGAGTATCAACATAAAAGGTAGTTACAAATGTGTAAGTTTGGTCTGAATCTCGTTGACAGTTTTGGAGAAATTCAAAAAATACTGAACTGTCCCAGATTTTTGGCCGGTAGTGTATATATATGATCTTCCGATTTTAAATATACAGTGAAACTCCTGAGTTATGAAGTATTGGTTTCTTCGTAACTGAGAGCCACTTCATTATTTGTGTGCAGTGAGAGTTTTCTGTGATTGAAATCATAGAGAATTTTTGTCATTGAGGGATAACTGTTACAAATATTATTCTTATATGAATTTGCTGTGAGCACTAAATTTTATACAAAGTTGAGGTAATTAAACAAATATTAAGTAAATGTTGTAGAAAAACAATATAGCTACTCATTATTGTACAAAAAATTAATACCTATATATCATGGTAGTAGTCGTTTATGCCTAAATTCAAATCATTACCTAATAATACACATCATTTATATCTCAAACAATAAAGAAAACACAGTTTATACTCAATATATCCAATTAATTGATAACCTAAACTTTATAGTGAATCTTTGCCTTCCTGATTTACAATTATAGGTGGTATCCTATAATTGGATATCATCCTTACCTTTAATAATTATTGGGTATTGTCCTATAATTGGGTATTATCCTATAATAAACTATTATTCTATAATAGAGTATTATTCTATAATAGAGTATTATTCTATAATAGAGTATTATTCTATAATAGAGTATTATTCTATAATAGAGTATTATTCTATAATAGAGTATTATTCTATAATAGAGTATTATTCTATAATAGAGTATTATTCTATAATAGAGTATTATCTTATTATATGGTAGAGTCTGGTGGAGAAGATTGCAAAAACCCACAATTGCATTGAAGTTGTAATTTATATAAAAAAAACTTCTGTATTGTAATTGTTTGTCATACTTGCATTTTTCTTTTTCATTTCTACAATATAACTTCTAATTCTGCCAATTCATTATTCACTTCTGTGAACTTGACTTGGAAAAAGTATAGTTATACCTCAAGAAATATCGTTTTCTATGATTTAAACATAAAAAATACTTAATAACGCAGGATCATTTCATAATTCAGGTCCTTCATTACTCGAGTGCTTCATAAAAGAAGAACTTCATAACTCAGGAGTTTTACTGTACAAACTGGGTAGATCTACCTGTTCAATTTCTGAAACTCTCTCCAAATTTCTACCTTCACTATCTAACACCACACTCTTTACTCTGGTACAGTTGGTGATATTATGGTCAGTACCCAGGGAAAAAACTATGGTGGTAGGGGAGGATGGTCATCAATGGGACACTCAGAACAATGGGACATGCTGAATAACTTTTTTTTAACAAAATCTTAGTGGTAAATTTATGCTTACTGCATTTTTCCATAATATTAAGTAATATGTAAAATATGATCATATGAAAGAATTACCTTTATACTTTTGTAGTTGAGCCGCTATACCCATATGTTTTCAAAATGGCGTCATGGTGATCATTGGGACAGAAAATTTGGTTAACAATGAGACAGTGCCCTATTGTCAACCAAACTGTTTAGTTACTCCATATGAATCAATAAATATCTATTTATGATACAATAAACTTTCGACCGGGTCTAGGCTGATTTTCCGAAACGAATTGGCCGAAACCAAATTTGCCGAAAACTAATTTGCCGAAACGGATTTTCCGAATACGTATTTTCCGAATACAAAATTGGACGAAAACGGATTTGCCGAAGGACAAATTTCCGAAATACGAATTTGTCGAAAATCAAATTTAATGGATTTAAAAATAACATTCTATGTGGGACTTTGTAGTTCTCATCATTATATCTTATGCATGAAAAAACACATTTCTTATATGAGTTTGACATTACTGTTGCTATATAAATTTGTATTCCGCTAATTCGGTATCATTTTGTCGAAATCACTTCTAAAGTATCCGCCGTAGATGGCCTGTGAACTCTTGTTCTTGGTCTGGTATAGAACTCTTAATTTAACTGATCCATTCGTCTGTAAAACTTAAATCTCTTCCGAAAACGTTGGAAATGAAGATTTATTCTCTTGTAGAATTTTATACGACTTCTAAAATGTATTTTGTTGGCCAAAAGCATGAAAAAGATAAATACGAAATATTGATGTTAGGCGAAGATTCAAGTGCAATGAGCCTAATTTTACAAATGTTCCTGACATGGCATCGAGTAAGATAGAGGACATTAAACTGATATTATATGAACCAACTGAGTGTGGGACAACATAAAGAGATAATTCGAACTTGAAATTTAACCATAACCTCAATAATATACAAGTTTGATAAACTGTCCCATTGTTCACCAGTGTGTTATACAATGGGACAATTTTTTTTTATTTAATTTTCTTCTAATCAACAGAATATGTTATAGCATTCGAGTTAGTTTCATTTTATAAAGGAATATCTATATTACACATGGATTTTTTATTTTTCATACTTTGCCCATAGTAACTTAGAACTGGGAACACTCTTGTTTCCTCATTCATATCTCTGAATGAACAAAGTTATTATGAAAAGCATTGTTTGTATTTCAAAATATTTTGTTATTCTTAATATCTATATCAAATGACACGTACGAATACTAGAGATAATAAATAAAACAAATTGGTGTTAGAATTATGAATATCATGGCGCAAAACAGTGTCTAAATTCAAAATTGTTACTTAATTTGCATTTCCTATATACGCAATAAATCGATAGAAAATGGAACACGACAGTTTATGGAATAGGGAATCCTATTATATAAACTGTGGGGGACACCAAAACAATTTAATATCAAAATGAAGAATTCAATTTTCTTATGTGGAATCAAAACCATCCCTACAAGAAGCCCACAATGTCGTGATATTAACTTACCGTGTTTGGAGGCCAGGGTTCGATTGTTGATGATTTTTCAATGTTGAAGGTATTTTACATTTTCAAAATATCTTTTCAACAGAACCATATGCAGCAGCTTCTCAACTATTTGATTTTATTAATTAAGATATTTCTTGATGTTCGAGAGAGAGTAGTTAAAGTAGTGACTGGAATGTGGAAATAGCTTTTTCTTTCCTTTTCACAAGTACACCAATGAGAGAGTTGACTCTGGCCTGAGGTAGTACTCCTCTTCAGATCTCTCTAAGAAAGAAACTCAGGGTATGTTAGGCTCTAGAATCTAGGTGATGAAGATGTAATTAGAAGGCTACACTAAAACCCACTCTTCATCGGTACCCTTCCCATCAAACACACGCCTCAGGTTTTGCAGTAGCAACCGATTACGACATTAAATTGACAATCAGCATTGACTTTATCGATAAAAAAGAGTAAAAACAAAGACTGTGCTTCTATTAAATTATGAAATATGAGCTGAAATATTCTAACGTTTTCTCTCTTTTTCAGAACTATTTCGATGCACTCCCAGATGAAGTGATTTTGAAGATTTTTGGCAATCTGGAAGGATTGACCGATAGATCCAATGTGGCGCAAGTATCTCATAGGTTCAACAGGCTGGCTAAAGATGAAAACTGGAGAAGAAACATCTTCATACCGGTGAGTTATTTTGTAATATATTTTAGTTTTTGAAAATATTGCACAGTTTATATTGTAGTTAATTTAAAGTTTTAATTAAAGTCCAATTGTTATTAAAGTCTTCTCGATATTAGACAATTTTTTTCTTTTTTAGAGCCTATTGTTTGAAATTTGAATCTTAATCTAAATGGAATGAACAACTTGATTTTGATGATTTAAAAATGAATATTAAAATCTAATACTAAAAATGTGATAAAACTTATTAGATCAATAAGTTTTTTTCTTTCTTCATCAGAAGTTCGAGATCGAGAAATATTCCAACAGTGAGAGTGCAAGATCCAAGTTTGTAGAACAATTAATGAAAGACATCAATGCATCGAAACACTTGGAAATGTTAACCATAGAGAAACCTGAAGCGACTGAATATAACTGTTACGACTCTTATTATATAATAGATAAGATAAGGCAGAAATGTAAGAATTTGAGCAATTTCGTTGGGAGTTCATTTTTAGGTCCTCCCTTTGAAGATACCCTTTTCATTGCGTTCTTCTCTCCACAAGTGACTGGTGTCGATAATTTCAATATAGAGAAGACATTGAAATTCTTTAAGGTCCTCTACAGGCTCCAGGAAAAAAATGAGTTTATTACATAATATTACAGAACTAAGGTCTACGATCATTATTCCTTAAACCGCATACAATTCGGCTCAGTATATATTTTATTATTTTCTTTTAAAGTTTTTTAATACTATGTGAACAACAATCGAGTGAATTTCCAACCAGACGCTGAGAAAGAAGATTGTACACTCTTTGTTTTGATTTCAAATTTAGATTTTTAAACAAACAATGCGTTTTTGGCCTTCGTTTTAGATATTAATTGTTTTTAAAAGTATTTAAATGTTTCTATAATAAGTTCATCCAAATTTAAACCTTTAAACGAATAATAAATAGATTTATTAAACCAAATACCTAGTTGCCAATCAAAACAAATGGTGTACATTCTTCTTCTTCAGACTGGAAATCAGAAAGTCGGAAGTAAAGTAGGTTTTGTAGAGTTTGGATTATAAAAATCTTTAAAAGCATATAAAATTAGAAATATGCTATCAAATTTTATGGGGTTTGCAGTAAAATGATAAGAAACATTAGCCTCGTTGATTTAAGCAATAATTGAATTTGCTTGGAGGGGACCTTTAAAAGATATTTTAAAAGAAGTTACATTAGAATGCCCTATTACTCTACCTGTGCTCAGACAATTAAGTGAATGCAAGAAATTAGAAGAAGTTTATTTGTATGGTGAACTAACTCTACCACCTAACTTCAATGAAAACAATTTACCACAAATTAGCAACAGAAAATTGTACTTGCATCGACTTTTTACTCAAACTTCAAAAACCGCAGTTATATTTTTTCTGATATATTGAGTGAAATAAGTATTTCATACCCCTTGTTGAGAGACTCCGTAAATGATTTCTTACCAAGATGTCCAAATTTAGAATACTTGATCCTTGAGATGAGAGATAATGAAGATAATATCAGCTCTGGTGAATTTTAAGATTTCTGTGACAAATTGCTTCGTTCAGTGAATAATCATCCACTGATTAGATGTATATCTTTTCGTGGCCTAAGTAGTGTTTTGGAAATTAGCAGTCCTTTGGTAAATGCTCTATATAGTTCAATGAGAACTAATTTAACAATAAGAACCGAAGACATCAGACAAAATGGAAGGATCCTTCTGACATTCTTTTAAAAGATCAATGATGGGAAGGTGTCCGTCAAATTCTCTGACGCGATTCCCAGTAAAAATAAAATTATAAAAATAAACTTTGTTGATGTCATTTCTCCTTAATTTATTAATGCTGATGTATTTCTAGATATATTATAATAATACAGTAGTTTATTTTACAGATAGGTAATGATATATGAATTTATAATTTTAAGAGATTATCAGAAGGAGCAATACCATCCATGTACCTTATTTGGTATGTAATATTTACTGTTTGGTATGTCCACTGATGAAAACCTTAATATAGTTTGTATTATAGGAATTTCGCTGCAAGAAAATTCGGGTAAGGAATTTTTGCCGTAATATCTATTTTCAACTCTCGGCTTCAGAACCCCAGACAAATAATGTGATCATCACAATAATTGCTAGGGTCCTTCTCCAATCCCCGTTAAAAGGATACTAATAAAAAGAGGAAGCAGACTATTTATATATGAATAGTGCCTTCAGTCTGATTTTTTTTTATTTTTATTTAATTTTTGTTGGGCTTAACGTCTTCTTCGGAACTTATTGTAGTATAATATCTTTGGTGTATCTTATTGTAGTATAATATCTTTGGTGTATCTTATTGTAGTATAATATCCTTGGTGTATCTTATTGTAGTATAATATCTTTGGTGTATCTTATTGTAGTATGATATCTTTGGTGTATCTTATTGTAGTATAATATCTTTGGTGTATCTTATTGTAGTATAATATCTTTGGTGTATCTTATTGTAGTATAATATCTTTGGTGTATCTTATTGCAGTATAATATCTTTGGTGTATCTTATTGTAGTATAATATCTTTGGTGTATCTTATTGTAGTATAATATCTTTAGTGTATCTTATTGTAGTATAATATCTTTGGTGTATCTTATTGTAGTATAATATCTTTGGTGTATCTTATTGTAGTATAATATCTTTAGTGTATTTTATTGTAGTATAATATCTTTGGTGTATCTTATTGTAGTATAATATCTTTGGTGTATCTTATTGTAGTATAATATCTTTAGTGTATCTTATTGTAGTATAATATCTTTGGTGTATCTTATTGTAGTATAATATCTTTGGTGTATCTTATTGTAGTATAATATCTTTGGTGTATCTTATTGTAGTATAATATCTTTGGTGTATCTTATTGTAGTATAATATCTTTGGTGTATCTTATTGTAGTATAATATCTTTGGTGTATCTTATTGTAGTATAATATCTTTGGTGTATCTTATTGTAGTATAATATCTTTGGTGTATCTTATTGTAGTATAATATCTTTGGTGTATCTAATTGTAGTATAATATCTTTGGTGTATCTTACTGTAGTATAATATCTTTGGTGTATCTTATTGTACTATAACATCTTTAGTGTACCTTATTCGGTTTTATTTTTTCGATTATGCAAAATGAAAAAATAAGATTCTAACTGTTTATTTTAATTGGTTTCCCTGTAGAATTTCAAGAATGAAATAAAATTCAGAATTTCTATTTTACCTCCAAATGAAGAAATTGAAATTAGCGGCAATGACTCTATAATTAATTTGCGGAGGTAAATTGTTTATGAATTAAACACAGACTCTGTTAATTGTATTACAAACAACGTAATTAGATACTATTTATCAATCATGTAACAGATACAGTTACTTGTCTAGAGGTTGTTTGACCCAGTCTTATTGGTTGAAAACATACTTAGACAATTCCATAAAATTATGAATATGTGGATTTTATTATAAAGATTTTAAATGGTAATTTCAATTTATTTATGTAGAAATATAGGCTCGTATTTAAAAAAATATCAGACTATCATAAATAAAATCTAGCATAAAAGATCCTTCCTAGCCACTACACGGTACACTGTAAAGATCCTTCCTAGCCATTACACGGTAAACTGAAAAGATCCTTCCTAGCCACTACACGGTACACTGAAAAGATCCTTCCTAGCCACTACACGGTACAATGAAAAGATCCTTCCTAGCCACTACACGGTACAATGAAAAGATCCTTCCTAGCCACTACACGGTACACTAAAAAGATCCTTCCTAGCCACTACACGGTACACTGAAAAGATCCTTCCTAGCCACTACACGGTACACTGAAAAGATCCTTCCTAGCCACTACACGGTACAATGAAAAGATCCTTCCTAGCCACTACACGGTACACTAAAAAGATCCTTCCTAGCCACTACACGGTACAATGAAAAGATCCTTCCTAGCCACTACACGGTACACTGAAAAGATCCTTCCTAGCCACTACACGGTACAATGAAAAGATCCTTCCTAGCCACTACACGGTACACTGAAAAGATCCTTCCTAGCCACTACACAGTACACTAAAAAGATCCTTCCTAGTCATTACACGGTACACCGAAAAGATCCTTCCTAGCCACTACACGGTACACTGAAAAGATCCTTCCTAGCCACTACACGGTACACTGAAAAGATCCTTCCTAGCCACTACACGGTACACTGAAAAGATCCTTCCTAGCCACTACACGGTACACTGAAAAGATCCTTCCTAGCCACTACACGGTACACTGAAAAGATCCTTCCTAGCCACTATACGGTACACTGAAAAGATCCTTCCTAGCCACTACACGGTACAATGAAAAGATACTTCCTAGCCACTACACGGTACACTAAAAAGATCCTTCCTAGTCATTACACGGTACAATGAAAAGATCCTTCATAGCCACTACACAGTACACTAAAAAGATCCTTCCTAGTCATTACACGGTACAATGAAAAGATCCTTCCTAGCCACTACACGGTACACTGAAAAGATCCTTCCTAGCCACTACACGGTACACTGAAAAGATCCTTCCTAGCCACTACACAGTACACTAAAAAGATCCTTCCTAGCCACTACACGGTACACTGAAAAGATCCTTCCTAGCCACTACACGGTACAATGAAAAGATCCTTCCTAGCCACTACACGGTACACTGAAAAGATTCTTCCTAGCCACTACACGGTACACTGAAAAGATCCTTCCTAGCCACTACACGGTACACTGTAAAGATCCTTCCTAGCCACTACACGGTACACTGAAAAAATCCTTCCTAGCCACTACACGGTACACTGAAAAGATCCTTCCTAGCCACTACACGGTACAATGAAAAGATCCTTCCTAGCCACTACACGGTACACTGTAAAGATCCTTCCTAGCCACTACACGGTACACTGAAAAAATCCTTCCTAGCCACTACACGGTACACTGAAAAGATCCTTCCTAGCCATTACACGTTACACTAAAAAGATCCTTCCTAGCCACTACACGGTACACTGAAAAGATCCTTCCTAGCCACTACACGGTACACTGAAAAGATCCTTCCTAGCCACTACACGGTACACCGAAAAGATCTTTCCTAGCCACTACACGGTACACTGTAAAGATCCTTCCTAGCCACTACACGGTACACTGAAAAGATCCTTCCTAGCCACTACACGGTACACTGAAAAGATCCTTCCTAGCCACTACACGGTACACTGAAAAGATCCTTCCTAGCCACTACACGGTACACTGAAAAGATCCTTCCTAGCCACTACACGGTACACTGAAAAGATCCTTCCTAGCCACTACACGGTACACTGAAAAGATCCTTCCTAGCCACTACACGGTACACTGAAAAGATCCTTCCTAGCCCCTACACGGTACACTGAAAAGATCCTTCCTAGCCACTACACGGTACACTGAAAAGATCCTTCCTAGCCACTACACGGTACACTGTAAAGATCCTTCCTAGCCACTACACGGTACACTGAAAAAATCCTTCCTAGCCACTACACGGTACACTGAAAAGATCCTTCCTAGCCACTACACGGTACACTGAAAAGATCCTTCCTAGCCACTACACGGTACACTGAAAAGATCCTTCCTAGCCACTACACGGTACACTGTAAAGATCCTTCCTAGCCACTACACGGTACACTGAAAAAATCCTTCCTAGCCACTACACGGTACACTGAAAAGATCCTTCCTAGCCACTACACGGTACACTGAAAAGATCCTTCCTAGCCACTACACGGTACACTGAAAAGATCCTTCCTAGCCACTGCACGGTACAATGAAAAGATCCTTCCTAGCCACTACACGGTACACTGAAAAGATCCTTGTCCTATTGGCTACTGTGTCCTATTGGCTACTGTGTCCTATCGGTTACTGTGTCTTATTGGCTATTGTGTCCTATTGGCTACTGTGTCCTATCGGCTACTGTGTCCTATTGGCTACTGTGTCCTATTGGCTACTGTGTCCTATTGGCTATTGTGTCCTATTGGCTACTGTGTCTTATTGGCTACTGTGTCCTATCTGCTACTGTGGCCTATCTGCTACTGTGTCCTATTGGCTACTGTGTCCTATCTGCTACTGTGCTATTGGCTACTGTGTCCTATCGGCTACTGTATTCTATCGGCTACTGTGTCCAATTGGCTACTGTGTCCTATCGGCTACTGTGTCCTATCGGCTACTTTGTTCTATCTGCTACTTTGTCCTATTGGCTACTGTGTCCTATCTGCTACTGTGTCCTATTGGCTACTGTGTCCTATTGGCTACTGTGTCCTATTGGCTACTGTGTCCTATCGGCTACTGTGTCCTATTGGCTACTGTGTCCAATTGGCTACTGTGTCCTATCGGCTACTGTGTCCAATTGGCTACTGTGTCCAATTGGCTACTATGTCCTATCGGTTACTATGTCCTATTGGCTACTGTGTAATATCTGCTACTTTGTCCTATTGGCTACTGTGTCCTATTGGCTACTGTGTCCTATTGGCTACTGTGTCCTATTGGCTACTGTGTCCTATCGGCTACTTTGTTCCAATGGCTACTTTGTTCTATTGGCTACTGTGTCCTATTGGCTACTGTGTCCTATTGGCTACTGTGTCTTATCGGCTGCTGTCTCCTATCGGCTAATGTGTCCTATTAGGTACTGTGTCCTATTGGCTATTGTGTCCTATTAGCTACTGTGTCCTATCGGCTATTGTGTTCTATCGGATACTGTGTCCAATTGGATACTGTGTCCTATCGGCTTTTGTGTCCTATTGACTACTGTGTCCTATTGACTACTGTGTCCTATTGGCTACTGTGTCCTATCGGCTACTGTGTCCTATCGGCTACTGTGTCCTATTGACTACTGTGTCCTATTGGCTACTGTGTCCTATCGGCTACTGTGTCCTATTGGCTACTGTGTCCTATCTGCTACTTTGTCCTATTTGCTACTGTGTCCTATCGGCTACTGTGTCCTATCGGCTACTGTGTCCTATTGGCTACTGTGTCCTATTGGCTACTGTGTCTTATTGGCTACTGTGTCCTATTGGCTACTGTGTCCTATCGGCTGCTGTCTCCTATCGGCTAATGTGTCCTATTGGATACTGTGTCCTATCGGCTATTGTGTCCTATTGACTGCTGTGTCCTATTGACTACTGTGTCCTATTGACTACTGTGTCCTATCGGCTACTGTGTCCTATAGGCTACTGCGTCCTATTGGCTACTGTGTCCTATTGGTTACTGTGTCCTATCGGCTGCTGTCTCCTATCGGCTAATGTGTCCTATCGGCTACTGTGTCCTATTGGCTACTGTGTCCTATTGGCTACTGTGTCCTATCGGCTACTGTGTCCTATCGGCTACTGTATCCTATTGGTTACTGTGTCCTATCTGCTTTTTTGTCCTATTGGCTACTGTGTCCTATCGGTTACTGTGTCCTATCTGCTACTTTGTCCTATTGGCTACTGTGTCCTATCGGCTACTGTGTCTTATCGGTTACTGTGTCCTATTGGCTACTGCGTCCTATTGGCTATTGTGTCCTATTGACTACTGTGTCCTATTGGCTACTGTGTCCAATTGGCTACTGTGCCCTATCGGCTACTGTGTCCTATTGGATACTGCGTCCTATCGGCTACTGCGTCCTATCGGCTACTGCGTCCTATCGGCTACTGTGTCCTATTGGCTACTGTGTCCTATCGGCTACTGCGTCCTATTGGCTACTGTGTCCTATAGACTACTGTGTCCTATAGACTACTGTGTCCTATAGACTACTGTGTCCTATAGACTACTGTGTCCTATCGGCTACTGCGTCCTATCGGCTACTGTGTCCTATCGGCTACTGCGTCCTATCGGCTACTGTGTCCTATTGGCTATTGTGTCCTATCGGCTACTGTGTCCTATCGGCTACTGCGTCCTATCGGCTACTGTGTCCTATTGGCTATTGTGTCCTATCGGCTACTGCGTCCTATTGGTTACTGTGTCCTATCGGCTACTGCGTCCTATTGGTTACTGTGTCCTATCGGCTACTGCGTCCTATTGGCTTTATTGTGTCCTATTGGTTATTTTGTTCTATCGGCTACTGTGTCCTATCGGCTACTGCGTCCTATTGGCTACTGTGTCCTATTGGCTACTGTGTCCTATTGGCTACTGTGTCCTATTGGCTACTGTGTCCTATTGACTACTGCGTCCTATTGACTACTGTGTCATATAGACAACTGTATATTTATCCTATCTATAATTACATGTTCATGGACTGCAGTAGAAATCCACTATAGTGAATGTAGAGTCCTGAGTAAGAGAACTACCTTGTATAGTGAACAGTTTTTATCTAGTCTGCCATGAATAGCTCTCAGTTTTAGAAAAGTAGTCGCTCTTTTATGGTAGACTAAAGAAAATTTTATCACTATACAGTGCAATTTATTAACACAGAATCCTAAATTCATTATAGAGGAGTTCAACTGAAATTGAATTTCCTGTTAGTGTTTCATATCCCAGTATGCCACCACCAGTGCCTAGTGTACTTCTCAGTCGTCACCTGGCAGTAATTAGATCCACCCTAAACCAAGTGTGTTCACCTCCTTCTGTAAACTGAGAAGTGACTCTCGAATTACGAGTCTTTGACTTTTCTGTGGCTATAAAAGACAAGAGTACCTCTGGTAGAGACATCATTTGGCAGGAAAGATGTTCACCAAATCGACGGTGATTTTCTTGATGGTGATAGGAGCAGCCTTGGCTGGTGAGTTGACGTCTAAATAAATAATATTTTCTCTGATTCGGTAAAAACTCCTGAGTTATGATGGACTCGAGTACTGAAGGACCTGAGTTATGAAATGCACTTGAGTTATAAAGTAGTTTTCTATGATCAAATTGTAGAAAATGACCATAGTTTTTTTTATGATTTTAATAGGAAACTATGAGTTATGAAGTAGTTTTCTATGTTGAAATTATAGAAAATCCTATACGGCAAAAATTTCGTCATAATTATCCCTCATAGACTGTAGTTTTCTATGACTTTAATAGAAAACTATCTAGTGCACCCGAGTTATGAAGTGGCTTCATAATATTATAATATCCTATAAAAAACTTCATGATTCTGCAGTAATGGCACTGTAATGTCAAAATAACTATCAGTGATGACTAAGGTTGTGACAATACGCTTTTAAAATCATATATCCTGGTAATAATATAGACGGAGAGAATTAAAGAGTATTGAATGGTTCTACACCAGCGGTATATAGTATTCGATACCATTTCATTCTATGATATATAAAGCATATTGTCACAACCCTAGTTATGATATTCTTAAGTTCTATAATTTATGAAGCCTATTGTCAAAACTCACAAGGCTAACAATCGGTAATTTGTTTACACACGCTAATTGAGAACAGACCGGATATATTCATTGCATCGATTTTTTATATTTATTAAATACCACAAATCGGTGTAATTAAATAGAGCCCATTTTTAATTCAAAAAGATTTTAAATATTTGCCTATGCAATATGCAAACACCGAGTAGCTTTTCCGTCTCCATGAGCAGCGTTTGGTACGTATTTTCTTTATTCACATTTTGGCGTTTAGATGAACTTGTTTTGAACATTAATTTTAAACAATAAATTTAAATTTTGTGGAACATTTTACGAACCGTAAAATCCATTAAATATCAAAACTTACTATTAAAATAAATCTATAAGTATTTAATTAAAATATGATTACATTATGAACAAATAGTGTATCTATAATTATTTTTGACAGTTTAATTAGTTTCCAAAAATAAACTTTACTAATTGTAATGTTTGTAGATATTTTAAAATTGGTCTGAGTACACGATGACAAATTGGTGAAACCAATGATAGGAAATTAGAAAACTATGATTTGTGAAATTAGCATCACTGACTCTTTTTTCTGACAGTACCTCATCAGAGTGACTCTTTTTTCTGACAGTACCTCATCAGAGTGACTCTTTTCTCTGACAGTACCTCATCAGAGTGACTCTTTTTTCTGACAGTACCTCATCAGAGTGACTCTTTTTTCTGACAGTACCTCATCAGAGTGACTCTTTTCTCTGACAGTACCTCATCAGAGTGACTCTTTTCTCTGACAGTACCTCATCAGAGTGACTCTTTTTTCTGACAGTACCTCATCAGAGTGACTCTTTTTTCTGACAGTACCTCATCAGAGTGACTCTTTTCTCTGACAGTACCTCATCAGAGTGACTCTTTTCTCTGACAGTACCTCATCAGAGTGACTCTTTTTTCTGACAGTACCTCATCAGAGTGACTCTTTTTTCTGACAGTACCTCATCAGAGTGACTCTTTTCTCTGACAGTACCTCATCAGAGTGACTCTTTTCTCTGACAGTACCTCATCAGAGTGACTCTTTTTTCTGACAGTACCTCATCAGAGTGACTCTTTTTTCTGACAGTACCTCATCAGAGTGACTCTTTTCTCTGACAGTACCTCATCAGAGTGACTCTTTTCTCTGACAGTACCTCATCAGAGTGACTCTTTTTTCTGACAGTACCTCATCAGAGTGACTCTTTTTTCTGACAGTACCTCATCAGAGTGACTCTTTTTTCTGACAGTACCTCATCAGAGTGACTCTTTTCTCTGACAGTACCTCATCAGAGTGACTCTTTTTTCTGATAGTACCTCATCAGAGTGACTCTTTTTTCTGACAGTACCTCATCAGAGTGACTCTTTTTTCTGACAGTACCTCATCAGAGTGACTCTTTTCTCTGACAGTACTTCATCAGAGTGACTCTTTTTTCTGACAGTACCTCATCAGAGTGACTCTTTTTTCTGACAGTACCTACTACTGATATGTTTATTATTTGGTGATCATTCCAATGTTTCCATTTCAGTTCCTATCAAACAATGGCCTTGGCCCCCAGCCCAAAATCTCTGCCAGAAGGCCTGTCTGTTAAATGACCTGTCGAAACTCAGGTACGAAACAGGCAAAACCTACGAATACGAACTGCAGGTAGAGTCGGAGGTTCAAGTGAACACACTCAGCAAAGAGGCCAAGTTATCATGGACTAGTCTGGTGGAACTTCATTTCGACACTCCATGTGAAGTGACAGTTCAGTTCAAGAATCCGCTTCTGGATGGCCAGAGTAAGTATTTAGAAATGGTTTTAACGTTTGCGACATTTTTAGATGCCGTCACTGAAATATATTTAACGTATTGCTATTTGTAGGATATACGAGAAGGTAAATATGTCGTAGCCATATTGGAAAATATTCTATTTTGTCCTTTAATTTCAGGTTATCCATCTTTCGCCAAAGAAGTCAGTGAATTTCCTCTGAAGGCCACTTTCATGAATGGTGTTTTCGAGACTGTGTGTGCAGATCCAAGAGATTTCACAACAGCTGTCAACATCAAGAAAGGACTTCTCTCAACTCTTCAGAATAGTTTGCCTTCTAACGCTACCATGTATTCTGGTACTACCATTGTAGAGGTTTGTATTTTAAATAAGTTAACTATCACAATAATAACCTACTTATAGTATAGAGTGTAGAGAATAAAGAAGTAGCCGCTATTCATTTTCTTGTTGTCAAGCTCCGCCAATTTGGATTTCAACAAAAAAATTTACCGGAGAGTTGTGATTAGATTGACTTTGTTTAATTACCAGTATTGTGTAAAAATCTGATGATGAAAATGCTATTTGTTCTTAATTTATTGTCATTTAATTGAAGTTCTGAAACAAATATGCGATTGCGTTATTCAAATTCGACTAGCTACTTAGCTTCAACTCACATTTGCAGACAGACGTGGTCGGAGTTTGCCCCACCAACTACACAGTGCAACAACAAGGACAGAAGATCATAGTGGAGAAGATGAAGGACCACAGACTCTGCACAGAGAGGTACTCCGATAGCAATCAATCTCCTGCAATGGCCACCATTTTGAAATCACCAACAGCAATGAGAAGATCCGAATCGAAATGTACTCAAGAGATTGAGAACGGAATTATTCAGTCAGTTTCATGCAGAGATTCTAATGAAGTCACCCCAGCGATGGGTATTAAAAAGTTTGCAAAGGCAGATCAACGATCCACTTTGAAACTGAAACGTGTTTCTCGATCAAATGCTGTTCCTCAACTTTCTTCAATCCGACCAACAAATCTCATCTATGATTTTGCTCTAGGACCTGGAAATTCTTCTGTCATTGCAGATTTGGAAAGAAAACTACGCGAAATCAGCGGAATTATTGAACACGACCCCAGGAACAACCAAACAGCCGATATGTTTTCAGATTTGATCGAATACCTCAATCAAGTTCCTGAAAGAACTGTCGAGGATGTCCTCCAGAAGATTAAGAATGGACAATACGGGGATAATGTGGAACATCTTGAAAGTCTCTACCTAGATGCAGTTACGTACACAATAAACAATGGTGCAGTTCCAGTCATGGTTCACTCAATTCTCCACAAAAAGAGAGTCTCTGAATACACTCTAAGCCTTTTCTCAATCCCAAGGATTTGCGAACACGGTGTGGAGAGCGTGAGGCCAATTTTCGAAGCTGATGACTTACCTACTCATACCATATTGTCTGCTGGATCTGTAGTCGGTACTTATTGCAGAACCGAAGGATCTCCTTACAACTGTGAAAATGTTACAGAAGTTCGTGAAGTTCTTGAATCCATCAATGCCAAACTTTCTGATGTGTCAGCTAAATCAAAGAGCAGCGATTCGAAGAGGATACAGACAATTGCCCTGCTAAAGGCCGTAGGTAATATCAGACGTATGACTGAATCGCTTCAGTCTACAATTCTGTCCATCGTTCAGCAAAAAAATCTACCCGAAGCCGTGAGAGTTGCTGCAGCTGATTCTTTAAAGAAACTCCCTTGCAAGAGCCATGTGAGTTATTGATATCAATGGAATGATATAATTAATTTACTCTATTTAATTCTTTTATTTATCGATGATCTTAGTTGAATATCAACGACCATTTCATATTTTCCAACGATCATTCCATTCGACGAATGAAAACAGGATTAAAGAAAAACCTCTCATTCAACTTGTTTTTGCAGGTCAGCCATCAACTTTTGGCACTCGCCAGAGAACACCAAGACAGCCCTGATGTCAGAATCTTCGCCTACAAAGCTGGTATTGAGTGCTCTTCTTCATCCGATCTATATCAGTTGGTTGATGCCATTACAAGAGAATCTGACTTAAGAGGTACCTACTCAAATGATAACTAAATTCTAGAATTTGTAATACGAATATAATAATTACACACATAGGGCGAATTTTTACACTATTAGTTAGTCATAGAATGTTCAATAGATGTTGAATGTTATGTAAGAAAATAATAAATTCTAGCTAGTGTACTGACCAAATGATTATAGTTACTAGTTTTCTCAAATGTATAAATTTTAAAATAAATTAGAAATAGTACGAAATGACAATTTTCATTTTAAGCTTACTTTAAATCGCAATATCGAATTTTGTTAACAAGTTAATGAGTGAAATACGGTGATGAATACAGCAACCGTAGAAAAGAGAATTGGCATTAGTAAAATAATTCATATTTCTTTAATTATTGATTAAAAAGCTAATTTTGAATCTCCTATATTTCTTTGCAGTGAGGTCTTACATTCTGTCTGACTTGACCTCTCTACAACAATCCACCAACCCACAGAAGCTTTCCATCTCCCAAATACTTGCACCTCTCAACATCTCACAAGACTACCCAAAGGATATGTGGTCAAACTCTATGCACTCGGAAAGAAGCTTCTTCACCAAATCCAACTTCATGGGCTCCGAAATAGATTTCGATGTCGTCTTTGATTCGATGAAAATGATGCCTACTGAACTTAGGACAAACTTGACCATGGAATTGTTCAAGGAGATTTTCAACGTCGCAGAAATGGGAGTAAGGTTTGAAAACTGGCCTCAGATTTTACAGAAGCTTGTTGCTCCTGGAACTGTTTTGGGAGATTCAAATGTTGGTCAGATGATTAGAGGAATAGTTTTATCTATGCCCAAATCATCTTCTGGTTCAGGAAAAATGGACTACTTTTTGAAAGTATTTGGCACAGAAATGATCTATTCTAGTTTTGATAGCGAGAAAAGTGGTCAAGTAGCTTTGCTTAAAAGTATGTACGAATATCTAGGAGATTCTTTCTTCAGCGTGATGGCTAAATCATCAGCTTGGTCAATGAGAGGAATGCAATATAGAAGAGATATGACAGTGTCCACAATTCAGGGAATTCCTTTGATGATCAACATGGATATCGATGTTGTAACAACTTTTTCATCGGGACTTCCACAATCTTCATCCACAGTGGCAATGACTCCTATCATATCTGCCATTATGAAGAACTTTGTTGGATACAAATTTGGACCATCTGTTGGCTTAGTCAGGTACACTAAACTTTCAATGCCAAGTAATTTAACTCTCACTGTTAAAAAGGACCAACAGTCTTTCTCTGCTAAAATCGATTTACCTGAAACAGATATTCTACCTTTCAATATAGTAAGCGAGGGATATCTGATGACCCAAAAACCTGGACAGAAGGAGCAAAGATCTACTCCACTGTCAAGAGATCCAAGAGCAACTGGTAAAAAATGCTCAACATGTAAATTCCTCGAAGTCCAATTTTGTTACGAGTATGACGTTACAAACTTCTTGGATACTAATGACTATCCTCTTGTGCAACCAATGAGACTGTGGGCCACCATGAAGAAGACGAACCCTTCCGTTACAGGATTCGAAATCAGTGGAACGAAGAAGAGTAATGAAATCCTTGAAGCTAAGTTCAGGGTTTTGGGCACTCCAGCTGAAATGGCTGTTGAAATGAAACGTGACACATCAACTAAGGATTCACAATTGATTGCCATGGAGGTCAAATCTACAGGTGAGACCCTCAAGGGAATCAAGATAATTTATTCAAGTCAAACTACAGGAAACTCTACTGAACGCTCAATGAATGTATTCACAGGAAATCAACAACAGGTAAGTCATAATTACTTAAAACTAAATGTTTATAGACTGAAATTTTAAATAGATTATTCTCTCTTGAGACCTATAAGTATCCTTATTATTAAATAGGCTTGTGTTTAGATGAAAAAATAAATATAGGTGAATTTTGTTTACGTTTGACAAATATTTTGATAATTTGTAACTTTTGCTCATTTCACTCAGGTTTGTTATATTTGTTCAATTTTCGAAAATATGACTATAGAACATTTACAATAGGTTGATTTATAAAAGAGATGATTTATAAATTGTTATTCTTTAAAAGGTATTCAACAGCTCCCTGTTATCCGGAGATAGAAAAGGTGCTCTGAAAATTCAAACTTTGGGACAATGGTCTGAACACTTACTAGTCAATGTTGATGGTGAGTCATAATATACGGACATCATTATTTTATTCTACAAGTCATCGTTATTTCTTACGAAATTTAACTTTTTCAGTCCGTGGACATCTGAGAGAAAGAGTTAACCAAAGAGCTTTTATTGACTACGAGAAGATGGAGTTCTTATTTGCAACTAAGAGTTACAGATCTGAGAGCTTCATGAGGAAGCATCAGACAGCTGAAAAGATTGTCCACTTGTGTGAATCCAGTCTCCTGTCCAATGGATCTATTCTCTACAACGTTTCATCTCTGACAAATAGACAGTTTAATCAATCAGGATATACAATTGAAAACAATATGACAAGTAAGAAGATAACGGAACAGTATATCATATATTAGAACATTAATTGTAGGGCACCATCGCCTAGAGAGAGGGAGCTATGATGTCGAAAATTAAGTGGAATCACAAACTTTGGATTAAATAGGCCACATTCATCTCTTTGAATTTTAACTTTATTTTCTATTTTGAGTTGGTTAATAAAATCTCAACGTTAAAGTTTTTATTTTGGAATCTCGAGCTTTCGAATAACATGAGCCCCATTCATCATAAGGGTTATAAGAAATATTATTCTATTCATAAGCTCGAATCTTAAAAACCTTTCAACTTTGGGATTCTAATAAACCGCTTGGTAATATGTGAATTACATTGATTATAAATCTTTTCAATCAATAGTTGCTTCGTCCATAGTTAAAATAATGTATCTAAATAATTATCTCTATTTCAGTGAGAGCAGGAAAGGAGCTATACAAATCGTATATCTTATTCAAGGAGCTACAAGACTACCACTATTATTCAATGGAGATCATCAATGGTCAATCTGAGAAACTTGTGAATGCTGTGGCCTATTGCGATGGTTCAGCTCAAACCAAGAGGTTCTCTGTGATATCCCTCGAGTTGCCCAAACAGGATGTCAACTGGAAGTTCACTTCGAGTCTAGTTTCAAAAGGACAAAATGAGAACGATTATGAAATTCATCTTCTGGTAAGTACATACATATTTTTTACGTTGTACAATTCATTTCTTAACAATACGTTTCTTATGGTATTATTATTCTCTTTATGCAGAGCAAGGAGAAAGTTGTCGTCATCATTAAAGGACCTCTTGAATTAATCTGGACTGATACCACTAAGAAGATCTCAACTTCGCTCGGTGTCAGAGGATCTGATCAAATTAACTACCATGTCGAAGGTTTATTCGAAATGTCCCCAGAGGTTAATAAAACACAAATTGCTGTACGCAACCAAACTTCTCTGGTTATCGAATACAAACATTCTTACATTTGGTCACCAACTGTGAAGTCGCTCGAGAGCAAATTGGTCGTTCCTGAAAAAATAGATTCTGATATCTCATTGTTGTTTAAATCTGAAGAAAAACTTATGGTTGAGGCAGACATGAGGGTACCAATGATATCTCCTAGACATGTTCATGGCCATTTTAATGCAATTAAATCTGGATCTGACGTCCACTATTCTTCACTGGTCCGTTGGGATGCAGACAGAGATCCCGAAAAGAAATTCTCTGTATCTGGTATCCTAAAGACTGAGAAAGAACACAAAATATTACAGTTAGTTCTAACTGCTAAAGTTGAAAACATGTACATATATACTGAAATAGGTGTCCAACTAAATTTCTTATCATTTTTCAGAGGTCAGGCTATGCGTGGAAGCAAAATAGTATATTATGATATTTCATACGCCAATACTTACCACGGATTGACTGATATGCAGAATGAGATCATCGTCCATCTCAAAAACAGAACATCCGAATTCTTCATCTTCAAGAGTAAACAACATATCGACTTTACTCAGCGCAATGACCTCAAAGTCGAGAATATTTTCTTCTTGAAAACCCCATCTAGAAATGTCTACGAAATGGAACATGGTCTTGAAATCAGCAAACAACAAGATGCTAGGCGTGAAATTCTATCAATTGTGAGGTTGAATACACCAAGGCTTGCACATTTTAGTTTTAGATTCGAATGGAAATCACCGTCACAAACCCGATCTATGCTTTCCGTAAGTATTTTGTTAGGTCTTAGTGATTTCAAAAATTCAAATCTAGATTTTGTAAAGAATGTCCACACTATAGGTAGAACAGACACAACATTAAATCCTGATTATAGGTACTTTAATCTTTCAAAAAAAGAGACAAATATGGTCACTTTTGGATAACAGTAATTAAATTTTTCCACATTATAACATTATTTTTCAGGGCATTTTTAAAAGGACTCCACAATCGCCTGCTCAAACACCACTGGAAATCCATTATCATGGAGATTTTGAATATGATTCTAGAAGGGCATTAGAATCGGCTAAAATATCTCTTGATGCTGTTGCACCAGGAAAGAATATTAGTCTCAGTGCATCTGATAGTTCCAGAACAGGAGAAACCAAAATGAACATCTTTAAGAACTCTTCACCACAGATGGAGCTGATGGCTAAGCGTGACGGACCTTCAGATATGGAGGTTACTGTTAAAGCTCCCTCATTGAATGCTGAGATGACCGGCAAAATGACCGAGAGTGAAAAATCTATCAGAATCATACCTGATATTAGCCAAAGGCAGAAAATGATTGAAATGAAATTCAGCAGCCAACCTACTGAAAAGGGAATTCACAGAAGAGTGAAATTCGAATATCCTCATAATGGTCGTCAAAAAAGTATCAACAGTGTTTGTGTAGGAGGAGAAGCCACAATTGAACTTGATGTCATGGCTAAAAAATATAATACGACGAGAGTTATTGTAAAGACTATTACATATGGTCCTGAAACAAAAAGATTTATCGTCTCACTTGCTTCAAACGTAAGTAATGCATTTAATAATTGTAAAATATTATATAGTGTTTGTATATTAAACTACATATTAAATAATTTCTTCAGTCACTTGATTTAAAGACATTGCTGGTTGATCATCCAATCCTAGTTATATTATATATCGTATTACTTAGGTCAAAATTTAACGAATGATAAACTCATTAGAGTGAATTATATTAATTATAACTAAGTATATAGTAATACCGTCAAACGGTCTACATGTTAAAAATGTAAAAGATCCTCAAAATATTAGATTTTATAAGTCTCAATTCACTTAATATTACAGACGACAGAACCAGAGTTCATGCCTACCATGATTATCGACAAAATACAGGGCAAACATGAAGTTTCCCTAATTACCAGCTTCCACAGAAGCCTGCAAGCTCCTGCTACTTCAGTTGTCAAATTACAATACGTAAAACAGTCTCCTATCGATGGAGTCATTACTGTCGCCATATCTTCTCCTGAATCCAAGTTTGAAATTGGAGGTAACTACCGATCTCTGGTGAGAAACGGTGTCCAAGGATTCCAAGTGAACACTACCATGAAGATTCCTGATAGAGAGCCTTACATGGTGCAAGTCTTGGCATCTAAACCTGCTTTCATCAAAGTGGTAGCCGGTAAGAAATTCAGCACTGATAGGTACGTTGCTAAATTCGGTTTAAAAAGCTACATCCACGGAGAAATAAGTCTCATGAAGGACACCAGAGAGGCGTCAACTCCCGAATGGAAGAAAATGTCCGGATATGATACTGAACGAGCTGAACATCCTATCTTTGCTCTGTCAACGAAACTCATCAAGCCTGAAACTCTGGCACTTCGCGTTCAAAACAGCATTGCAAGCAGAGAAGAATTTAAGGTAATCTAGACAATGAAATCTTTAGCTTTCAGTTAGATAAGGTTGTTAGGCAGGCTATAACTTATAACGTATCTCTAACTGTAACTGTAGTCAATGATTTATAAACTATTTGGAATAAGCTCATCAATAAGATCTGTATTATTCTTTTTTTGACATTACGGAATAGCGTTTAATTTTTTATAATCGTTTTAAATATCATTGAACTAATTCATTTAAACTAATTCACACAGGCTGCAGTTAAATCTGAATACCAAGAGATACGTGATAAGATGGCTGAATTCCTCTCAAAATTGGGCGAGAGATTCGCTGAAGAAGTTGAAACCAAAGTCCCCCAAAGCAAATATGCCATGCAAGGACTGAGAGATTTCCTGAGAACCATCAAAGAGTCTGAGTTGGTCAGTACCATGTTGAAACCAATTCAAGAATTCGTTGCACCTTTCTTAACCGTCCTAGACTCTACTTTCGATATCTTGCAATGCGTTTCGAAATATATTGAGACAACTTATGAGCAGTTTATTGAGAAGCATTCTTCAATCAAAAAGGCTTTCAATGATTTCGTACAGTCTATCGTAGACCGTGTAGAGGAAGGTAATTATCTGAATATATTCCATAGATTTTTTAAATGAAAGAGCTTTCCGTTCAGGCTAACATGTCCTATCAATTTCAGCACTCCAGATCAAATCAAGCGAAGTTGATTCGGATATCATCCGACTATTCTTCAAGATTATGAAGAAGCTCTTAGATTCTTTTATTGAGAAGAATTGTTCTTGGACTGCTGATAAATGTCAAAAACTAGAAGATGCAATCAATCAGATTACTGATGACGTGCAAGATGACTTTTTGAACGCTCTTCAACTGTTCGGCAGATACCAGTCTGTTGCTCGCACTCGGTCTCTCTTGGGTAGATACGTTCATATGGTAAGTTTCAATGAATCGTACAAGAAATTATTTCCTTTTTAAGTTTCGACGTTTGCCGGCAGTAGCATTAATTTATTCATTCATTTCAGTACTCAAGAAAAGAATACATGCATATGGTCGAATCAGCGATCATAGCTCTATCTCCCCAGCATATTGGTCTGAAGACCCACAAAAGTGGTTACCAAATCAACCTTCCACTGCGACAGCCTTTGGGTTCTGTCCTAATCACTCCATGGCACATAGGACTGAAAACTTCTTGTTTCGGTGAACACTTCATTGTTATCGGACTAGACCGTTTGAAGATGATCAATGGTAATCACATCACTCTACCAAACACCAAGTGTGAATACTGGCTCTACAAGCCAGCTAACAACAGAACTAAGATGACTTTCGGTAACCTGAAAAAGGATAACCATTTCCAGACAGTAACTTTCAAAGAACACACAATCGTCTACCACATCAATCAGAAAACAATCATCATTGACGGCACCAAGTACAGCAACAACGATAATTTGCAAATGGAAATCGCTGAAGGTTTCAAGATTTTCCAAATGCATCACGCTTCTCTCATCTTAACTCCTGATGTCTTGGTTGGCATCAACTGGCTAACCAAACAGTCTCCCACCTACGTAAGAGTGCATGGAGAAGGTGTACCATTCCTCAAAATGAGTAATAGCGATAGTGACTACAATAAACTCATGAAAATGTCTAAATATCAAACAGTCAAGAGTTGTGTCCCTTAAACATCAATCTGACTCACAATTCGACAATAAAATTAAATGATAAATTACTTATTAATTTATAATTGAAACTGTTAACTTATCAGTTCATTTAAATATATATTGTCTATTTATATGTTTCAACTGTAAATTCTAAATTATATAAACATATTAAAACTTCTATATTTAATTCCACCGCTTTAATTACGATCGGGTATTCTAAAAAAAAACTTTACTTTGTGCCTTATATTAAAAAATAAATATATTCTTAAACCAGTCTACTTATTAATTGTGGATTAATAATTAAAAGAACAACAATAGAAATATAATATATTATCATATAATTTTGACTACACAATTCCAAATAACTTACATTAAAATAACTTCTACGCTGACTTCTTATTAAGTTTGGGTCCAACTGTCAAATCAGTAGCAACTTAATTACCAACATTATGTTCGTAGCACATGAATGAAGAACACAAAAGTATTCTTTCGCTGTCAACACAATAGTGTAGTTCACAAACTGTTACATGATATTATTATTAGGTATTTAAACAAGAGTTTTAGGTGGCCCAAATGATAAATTTTTAAACTAGTATGATTAGTTATTGAATTCATGGAGGTATCGCTTTTTATCACTGGTTCACTAGGAAGGTACAGAACTAGCTATAGTTTCTCTGGTTTCATTTTGGGTAGGTAGAGGTTACTTAGTCTATTTTTCGGTAGGTAAAGGTTTCCTGGTCTATTTATGGGTTGCTAGAGGTTCCCTGGTCTCTTTTTGTGTAGGTATAGGTTCCCTGGTCTATTTTTGGGTAGATATAGTTTCCCTGGTCTCCTTTTGGGTTGATAGAGGTTCCCTGGTGTCTTTTTAGGTAGGTATAGAGGTTCCCTTGTCTATTTATGGGTAGGTAGAGATTTCCTGGTCTATTTTTGGGTAAGTTTAGATTCCTTGGTCTCTTTTTGGGTAGGTATAGGTTCCCTGGTCTATTTTTCGGTAGATATAGGTGCCTTGGTTTATTTTTGGTTAGGCAAAGGTTCTTTTGTCTCATTTTGGGTAAGTTTAGGTTCCCTGGACTCATTTTGGGTAGATATAGGATCACTAGGAAGGTACAAGAGAAGCTTTAGCCAAAACCGTTTCTCCGTATTGCAACTGAAGAGGAAACTGAGGAAGAAGGAGAGAGAAACCTGGGGAAAAGAGGGAACTTTGAAAAAAGATATTGTTAGGTAATAAGAAATGCTTAAATTATTTCCATATTAAAGAATAGTATGAAGAACGGGTGTCCGGAAAACTGCCAGACGGAAAACTGCCGAAGCGGAAAACTGCCAGTCACTTATTGGCAATACATGTATATTTTTTGACTTTCTGAAATATTCTTTAGTTATAAACACATTTTAATTCATAAGAATCGGCGTTAGTCCTTCTTTAAGAGGTTAAGGGGACATTCATTTTTACAGTAATAACTACACTGATATTGGAATACTTAAATAATATTTAAAGAAAAATAATATTTCAACCAATCTACTTTATCAAACACGCAATAAACCAAACTTCAGTACACATAAAGATTTTACAATTAATATTTTAACTTATTTTCAAAGTCACATAAATTTTAAAAACATGTTCAGTTACGTTTATAGTCTCTTGTTTTTAATTTACTATTGACGTCAGCAATATAGCCTTTGGTTCCGAAGCAAACGTTAAACCCTGTGTACTGATTTGTGAATACTAGATAATTAGATATTCTCACAATAATATAGTTTTTAATTATACAATAAATTGAGTGAATGATAAATCAACTTATATGTTTGTTCAATAGTTATTGCTTTCCATTTTTATTCTCCATGTCATTAACACAACCCATTCATTTTAACAATTTTCATTTATATGTAAAAAGTATTATTAATTAATATGCCATCCAATTCGATCGAGTGAAATTGTCAGAGAATTAGGTAAGTAATAGCAGTTTAATAATCATTGATGTTGGGTTGCAAATTCTGAATACTTCACGAACATCGATCAAAGTTTTTTTATTGTGAGTACAAGTGAATATTAAGCTTCCCTACAAACAATTCCATGTGTATACCATGTGGCACTTACACATTTAAATCATGTGTATACCATGCATATTCTTGGAAATGGATACCATATTTATTACATGTTATTTTACGTGGTAATATGGTAAATTACATGTGGTTACCATATGTTATAAGTATGGTATTTAACATGTTGCTATGAATTGTGAAAATAACACTTGGTAAACACCTGTTATAAGTATGGTAATTTACATGTGGATATGTTGTGGTATATACAATCTCTATACGATATGTCTTTATGATATGGTTTTAAAATGGCATAACCACATGTCAATTATGTGTTTTTATGATAGTTAGATTGGTTCAATGTGGATAAAACATATTCAAACTGTATTGCCACATCAAAACCATTAAACCACATGGTGAATATGTGTTTTTATGATGGTTAGATTGGTTCAATGTGGATAACACTTATTCAATTATTCATACTGCATTGCCACATCAAAAGCATTAAACCACATGTTACTTATGTTTTTATGATGGTTAGATTGGTTCAATGTGGATAACACATATTCATACTGCATTGCCACATCAAATCCATTAAACCACATGGTAAATATGTGTATGCAATAGGGAATTGTTTGCAGGGTTGAAGACTTGTTCAATTCTCAAATTATAAACACAAAAAGAAATAATTCGACACTAAACCCGTTATGAACTGATAATGTAAAGACGCGTTGTGTAAACAATGAAATTGTACTCTGTCCCTAATACAATTATTCATTTGCTTCTCTTAGTATTTTCTAAGAAAGGTTATATTTTCAATTTGTAATCGATTAATTTCTGTAATATTTATCTAATTATATATTTTTATATATCTCTAATCAATTTGTGTACATTTAACTATTATTTTTATTTTGTAAAAATGAAAATCCCTTTAACTCCTTAACGAAAGGCGAACGGCTTCTTTTTACAAATTAAATGTCATTATTGACTAAACTGATTAAATTGCCAATAAATGACTGGCAGTTTTCCGCTTCGGCAGTTTTCTGCCTGGCAGTTTCCCGTGTACCGAAGAACGAAATGTAATTAACATTAAATTCCTGAGTTATGAAGCATTCGGGTAATGAAGGACCTGATTTATGAAATGCACTTGAGTTATGAAGTAGTTTTCTATGTTAAAATTACTGAAAATTATGCATCAAGAACTGCGTCATTTTTATCCTCAATGACCATAGTTTTCTATGACTTTAATCATAGAAAACTATCTAGTGCACCCGAGTTATGAAGTGGCTCTGAGTTATGTAAGAACCAATACTTCATAACTCAGGAGTTTCAATGTACTACGTTTCATCACTATCCTTGGAAATGATCTACAGAAATAAATCTGCTCTTTTTAAATTCTAAAAAAGTTTTGAAGAAACTCGCTTGTGTGTTATTAATCGAACCCCAGTCAAATTTGGATGTCGATTGTACATTTGTGAAATCTTTAAAATCTTGGGATGCCGATACTACATGTGATCAAATTTAACTTTGCATTCTCACTCGGAGGTGTAGTTTAATACTTTGATTTGTATACGGAAAGTTTAAAAGAAATACATATATATAAGAACAACCTTTCATTCACCTCATTTTTGGTAATGAACTTCAGAAAAGGCGACTGCTCAACAGGTTGGTGGACTTTAACATCAGTTTCCAAAGTAGTTGCTTTACTTTTTTCAATTTCAGTGAAGTTGAGAAGGAATTTTTTGTCCGAAGAAGAATATCTAACTTTGGTAGGATATGCTAGTATCTTCACCACATTTAACTTCTGTTTCAATTCTTCCAACTTGATGTATTTCTTCATACTCTGCAATGAATTTAGAACATTAGGAATAATCTTAATCATAATTTCTTTAATATTCAACATTGCTGAACTTAACTTGACTGATTAATTTGATTAAAGTTGATTTAGATATAGTAATTTCGATATTGAAAATTAACAAAGTTGAAGAGTGTAATTTAAGCGATATCATTGAAAAATAATAATAGGAACATGGCAAAAATAAAAAGAAGAAAATGCATAATCCAAATTACAACAGTTCGGGGCCCATTCACCACGGATTGGTTACATGATACCTGCCAGTTAAAATATCACAGCACATTTTTTTTCTTATCTGATATAAAATGTGTAACCATCCGATAATTCATAACCTACCCTACAACTACAAGTAAAAAATAATTTCACCTCTCTCTCTCTCTCTCTCTCTCTCTCACCTTCAGTGCAATTGCTACCATAGTCACTCTACTCTCCAGTGCCAGTTTGAGTCCAATGTCAATGCAGTGCAGTGCCCACAAGTCTGACGTCAAACCCTCACTAAGTACCACCACCACAGACCTACTGTCTGACAACATGCTGTGTAGACTGATGAACATGTCTGAAAACAACAAACAACTTGGGCCGTAAAGTTAATGATACTTTAGGCTGTAAGGAAAAATAAATGACTAGGAAAAATATTCTGAAATATAAAATCAAGATACAAAAATACAATACATACCTACTTCTACTAGTGACTCTGACGTCAAAATAACATCAATGGTACCTAATTCTGCTGTCAAAATGATGCAATAAATCAAATAGAGTTACATTAGCTATAAGAATGGTTTGATGAGAGCTAATTCTAAGACCGCATGTAAATCGGGACCATTTTTTGTAATTCTCCAAATCTTTCACCCATTTCTCTAATCACTCTAAATATTGTCTATTTTTTCGGATAATTTTAAAACCATATTCTAAAAATCCCAAACTATCAAAGCGAAGAGTGATTAATTTTAATAATTGTGCTATAGATTGTACTGTTAAAATGATCTATTTACCTATTTTACCTTTCAAATAGGAAATTTTAAAAATAAATTGAAGAGTCCCTATATATCTGCAGGACCCTGTACAGTGATACAGTGTGGTATATATTTGTATCACCATTATGGAAACTTTCTACCCTAATGGAGAAAAATCTATTTGTGAAACAGAAATTTAAATTTAATGAAAGTCCTCTCCATTGATTATCTTAGATATTATTCTAATTTATAAACTGTACATAGAATCGATAACTCCCAGCCCTCCTCAAAACATCCCCCATCCCTCACCCTCTCCCCCCTCCACTCACCTTCTCCCCCCATCATTTCCCGTTGTGGGCAGTAGCAGTTAAGTTGCAGTTCTTTTTCTAGCCTCATCAACAGTTTTCTCCTGACGAAATCTTCAGAATCTGATGAGCTGATGACGAACACATCGTGACGATAAGGAACACCTGTGGGAGTAGAGACGATAAAGGTACGTGTGGATGTCGTGACAATGGCAA
Organism: Caprella mutica; assembly: GCA_947561585.1. Lineage (NCBI taxonomy): Eukaryota > Metazoa > Arthropoda > Malacostraca > Amphipoda > Caprellidae > Caprella > Caprella mutica. The sequence continues at coordinate 8,110 of CANNZV010001873.1, read as the reverse complement.
CACAGAAAATGAAAGAGTTTGGACTTTATGTTAGGAAAATTAAAAAATTTTGATAAAAAAATTAATTTTTTTAGTGTGTGGCAGTTGGAGCTAGCTAAAATGTTGTGAAAAACACATCATAGGTACGTTTTGCATGAAGCGATTATTATGATCATTGTTCAGAGACCATCGCCCAACAACTAGCACTATTTCAATGCTATTCCTATGAGGCTGTTTTCTAACGAGAGATTATCGCTAAGCCCTAGATCAATGCATTCCTATTGCTGGGCGATCATTGCTGAGCCATAATCGCAACACTCGCTGCATGCAAAACGTACCTTAAGGAGTAATTATTCTATGAACCTTTTTTTACCATGCCAAGAGCTTCTGGCGACGATAATAATGTCTGTGTATTGAATATTTTATGATCGTCAGGTAAAGACTAAAGAGTAAAGACTTTAGACTATTGACATTCGATGTGGTTAACTACTGGTCGAATAGACCAGTGGGTTGCCAACTAGGCTTATAAGTTAGAAGGCTAAAAGGCCGTACACACGTAGGGTTTTTTAGGTTTTTCTTTCAGACTTTTTGTTAAGCTCCTCCTACATTTTCCAAGAGAATATAAGAAAAAACGATATAATTATAATTATTACATGCAGGTATCATGGATACCAACTGAAATAAATAATATCGTTTTTTTATCGTTTATCGCTAACTATATCGTTTTTTTCATATATTCTCGTGGAAAAAGTAGGAGGAGCTTAGCAAAAAGTCTGGTGGAAAGACTTAAAAAACCCAACGTGTGTACGGCCCGTTAGAGTATAAAAAAGACTTGAAAATGTGGACCTATTATTAGTTAGTTAATGGAAGTATAGTCAGTTCAATAAAGTACTTAAAAAATATTTCCCAAGATAAAACTTCATCATTTCTTAGGCTATAGTCCCGTTTGGGCAGGTCTTAAATCACCATCTACTATTTTGTTATTAATTCTGTCCTCAAATCGACAAAAAATACAACTACTTTTCAAGTTTAGAACTCATCTTTCCACATCGACAATTAAAGAGATAAAACATACATTTCAGTTTCGAGTTACCTGACAGTTTCACATTTTCATTCATAAAAGACAACGTATACAATCATAGTAAAGATTTTTTATTTGATTGAAATTGTGGAACCGTACGATGACTTCAAACTAATCCTCTTATCTCAACTAGAGATAATCTGCTCACCTTTTTTCTCTTCAGTTTTACGTCTCTTTAGAATTATTCTGAATATTAAAATGTTGCGACTCATGGCAACTATCAGCAAAACAGAAAAGAGAACAAACAAACTTATGTACAAGGCCAGAGACTTGAACCTCTTCATTTTCCTCTCCTCGGGAGAAACTGAAATAAAAGACATAGGGCAAGTTCTAAGTTATCGGACACCTTAGACATATAAAAAATAACTATTCAGAAATGGTCAAATTAACATTTTTTCTTATATGATCGAAATTGTAGGATTGTTCGATAAATTTGAAGTTACAATTACAGTAAAACTCCTGAGTTATGAAATAATTCTTTGTTATGAAGCACTCGAGTAATGAAGGACCTGAGTTATGAAATGCACCTGAGTTTTGAGTATGTTCTATGTTTAATTTATAGAAAACGAAATACGTCATGCATTTCGTCATAGTTATCCCTCAAAGACCATAGTTTTCTCAAAGATTTTAATCATAGAAAACTATCAGCGACCCTGAGATATGAAGTGGCTCTGGGTTATGAAGAAACCAGTAGTTCATAACTCAAGAGTTTCACTGTAGTTAGACTTTAGAGCTATGGCAGTTAGCAATATTCACCTCCGTAGTTCAGAGTGACGTTACAGTGGCTCTGTCCACTGATATTGTTAACCACACAGGCGTAGGTGCCGAACTGTCCACTAGATGTCGCTACTATTGAAACATTGCTGCGACATTTCCCTGATCTGGAGCAAAACCATTAGTGATATAATTGAAACTGTAGGTAATAAGAGAAGTATTGTGTATTATTACCCATACACGGAGGGTGACCTTATTTTGGGACAGTCATCTGTAGATGTGGCACATCAGCAAAGTTAACGTTGAGCAACCGTGAACGGGTTAACACCCTCCCGCACAATAAACCGATACGATAACAGAGGCTGAAAAAAGTGCAAAATGGTCCGCTGTTAAAGCAATAATTTTACAGATTCAAAATCAGAAAACGCATTTAATATTTTCTCTAATTATTATGGAGGTAGGAATTTTCAGCCAATAAGAAGCAATTGCGCTATTTAATTGATGAAAAATATCTGTCAGAAATATCTATTCTTGACTTTGTTTTTCGTGCGGGAGGGCCTTGAAATTGATCTACAAAATATATGCATTAGAGACGATTGTATTTATTTGTGTGGATAGTACCTAGGATGACATATCTCCTGAGTGGTAATTCCTTGGATCTTTGAAGCAGCTCTCCATGTTCCTCCCGTTAGTCTGTACCAAATTACCGTACTTTCCAGAACATTTAGGGTTGAGGCTCCAATGTCTGTTTCACACCATAAGGTTGAGGTTTGGTTGTTAAGGGTGAAAACATCGGGTGAGCAGGTTACTTTGGGCTTTTCAACCTCGAAAGCTGAAAGGTAGACAGTGCTCATGGATGCAGAAAAGCTAGTACGTGAATGCAGTTATTTTCAATGTTACAAAAAGGGACACAAGCACCGCAAGTGGTTGCACTCACGAATGGAAGAGGAAAATGAAGAGGTGATAGTAAATGAAGCCTAAGAGTCTACTTAACACAAAATCTAAGAGGAAAATGAAGAGGTGATAGTAAATGAAGCCTACGAGTCTACCTAACACAAAATCTAAGAAGAAAATGAAGAGGTGATAGTAAATGAAGCCTACGAGTCTACCTAACACAAAATCTAAGAGGAAAATGAAGAAATGATAGTAAATGAAGCCTAAGAGTCTACCTAACAAAATATCTAAGAGGAAAATGAAGAGGTGATAGTAAATGAAGCCTACGAGTCTAATTAATACAAAAAATCTTAAGATCTCGTAGTTGAATAGCATAACCCTAGCGCTATCCTCTAAAACTGAAAGTAGCGTTAAGAACACTATGTGAAATGGTTTTATCGTTTTATTTCTATTCGGTGTTCCTCTATTTCTAGTTAATCTAACCTCTAACAATTAGATTGACACTCCTAAGGGTACACTCCCTTCCTTCTTCAGTCTTTCTTCTACATGTGTACAGTCCTGAGTCCTGATGTTGAACGAAGTGCACGAAGATTGAGTTCTCTCGAATGCGAAACTCTGAGCCCTGCCAAGGATTAGGAACGCCATTTTTGTACCTGAAAAGTAGCAATTCGGTTGAAAATGTCAGGGAATTTAATGAGGATTACATTTAAAAAAAGGTATTTTAATTTTGAAAGAAATGTAGTAATAATGTAACACCAAGAAATATTTAATTTTGGAGTAGAGGTTGCTCGCACAGAAAACATCGAAAATATCCCATATTTTCCAACTGGGTGGGCGGGTCGGAGAATGTGAATTTAATTTCGAAATGAGGGCTCCCGTACACGAGGGTCATTTTGACGCTGCGTCTTTTTATTGTGTCCAAAATGACCATATTTTTACTCTCTTTTCTGTGCGTCCAAAAGACGCATGTATGTACACAAACCATAAAGTTAATAATGTTTAAAGGGCCGTAAACACGCAGGGGTTTTTAAGTCTCTCCACCAGACCTTTTGCTAAGCTCCTCCTACTTATTCCACGGGAATATAAGAAAACGATATAATAATTATTTATTTTAGTTGGTATCCATAATATATCTGCAGGTATCATGGATACCAACTAAAATAAATATTAATTATATAGTTTTTTCTTAAATTCTCGTGGAAAAAGTAGGAGGAGCCTAGAAAAAGGTCTGGTGGAAAGACTTAAAAAACTCTACGTGTGTACGGCCCTTTAAGTCTAACTATATTAGGGGAGGGGAAGGGGTGTTCAAACTCAATACAGTAATCACTTCACTCACCAAATTATCTCACTGTTCACCAAGTCACTGTCACAGCACTTCACTGCAGTGAATCTACCACTCACAGCAATGAGGTCTGACGTCACGTTAGTACATGCACAAGGGATACCAGAACTGAGGAAAAATGATAATTTAAGGTAATTTACGGAATATCGGACAGTTCCCCATTTTCGACCATATTAGAGAAAAATGATATATTTTACAATTTTCAATTCATTATTCTAATTGATGAAGTAGAACTCATATATTCTAGTGAACTTCACCTAGTGAACTTCACCTAGTGAACTTCAGGTTTAGAAGATTTACTCCACTATAGAGGATATGAGAAAAAAGAAAGCTGACCTTTTCAAGGCACACTACTCAATATATATATAAAGTGAATTCATTATACAACATATTTCATTTCTCATGACACTAAAATCAGATTGGTTCACTATACATGACTTCACTATAATAGAGGAGTTGTGCTGAGAATTTCTCTTTCATGAAATATAACTAATTTACTATATAGAGATGCATAGAAAACTCATGACAATTCGTGGCAGACTAAAATAAATATGTTCACTATAGAGGTTAGTTCACTATACAGGAATTCTTTATAGAAGAGTTCTACTGTATTCAAGATCCCTGCAAGTTTTTCATGGATACTGATTAAAACATTGAATTTAAAAGTTAAACAATATATTCATTTCTTATATGATCGAAGATGTGGAACAGTCCGATAATTCGTTGCGTTCACCATATGTACATTTACAAAAACTATTTCTCAATATTTTGATGGTAAAACTTACCGTGTGCATCGTACCAACGTCGCTACGATCAAGAAAAACGATATCCTATCGCTATTCATCTTGCAAATTAAATACGGTATGTTGTATTTATATTTAGCTTCAATGGTACAATATTCAAATTCTGCTCAGGAAATAAAGATTAAGGATCAATATTTACAAGTATTTAATTTCTAAATAAGTATCGTTAGTAACATTTGGAATACGACACTAGGGTTGTGACAATATGCTTTATAAATCATAGAGAAGATTATAGACGGAGAGAATTAAAGAGAATTGAATGGTTCTACACCAGCGGTATATAGTATTCGATACCATTTCATTTCGTCTGTGATATTCTTAAGATCTATGATTTAAAAAGCATATTGTCACAACCCTAGTGACAAGAGGCTTTATAAATCGTAGAGGATATCTTGCCAGTGCATATAGCCTACTTTACAAATGGAAAAAGTACAATAAAAAATTATCGTATCAATTTTGGTCAATTTACTAATTTCACATAGTAAAGAAAAAATTTAATTATCTGTAAAGTTTGTAAATATTTTAAAATTGTTTTTTTAAATTTTGAATGTACACAAGAATATATTTGTAAGTTTTAATAATAATAGAAAATAAAAGAACTGTGATCTGTAAAATCAGAGTAATTGACTCTTTTCTCTGATAGTACATCATCACAGTGACTCTTTTCTCTGATAGTACATCGTCACAGTGACTCTTTTCTCTGATAGTACATCATCACAGTGACTCTTTTCTCTGATAGTACATCATCACAGTGACTCTTTTCTCTGATAGTACATCATCACAGTGACTCTTTTCTCTGATAGTACATCATCACAGTGACTCTTTTCTCTGATAGTACATCATCACAGTGACTCTTTTCTCTGATAGTACATCATCACAGTGACTCTTTTCTCTGATAGTACATCATCACAGTGACTCTTTTCTCTGACAGTACATCATCACAGTGACTCTTTCCTCTGATAGTACATCATCACAGTGACTCTTTTCTCTGACAGTACATCATCACAGTGACTCTTTTCTCTGATAGTACATCATCACAGTGACTCTTTTCTCTGATAGTACATCATCCCAGTGACTCTTTTCTCTGACAGTACATCATCACAGTGACTCTTTTCTCTGACAGTACATCATCACAGTGACTCTTTTCTCTGATAGTACATCATCACAGTGACTCTTTTCTCTGATAGTACATCATCACAGTGACTCTTTTTTCTGATAATACATCATCACAGTGACTCTTTTCTCTGATAGTACATCATCACATTGACTCTTTTCTCTGATAGTACATCATCACAGTGACTCTTTTCTCTGATAGTACATCATCACAGTGACTCTTTTCTCTGATAGTACATCATCACGGTGACTCTTTTCTCTGATAGTACATCATCACAGTGACTCTTTTCTCTGATAGTACATCATCACAGTGACTCTTTTCTCTGATAGTACATCATCACAGTGACTCTTTTCTCTGATGGTACATCATCACAGTGACTCTTTTCTCTGATAGTACATCATCACAGTGACTCTTTTCTCTGATAGTACATCATCACAGTGACTCTTTTCTCTGATAGTACATCATCACAGTGACTCTTTTCTCTGATAGTACATCATCACAGTGACTCTTTTCTCTGATAGTACATCATCACAGTGACTCTTTTCTCTGATAATACATCATCACAGTGACTCTTTTCTCTGATAGTACATCATCACATTGACTCTTTTCTCTGATAGTTCATCATCACAGTGACTCTTTTCTCTGATAGTACATCATCACAGTGACTCTTTTCTCTGATAGTACATCATCACAGTGACTCTTTTCTCTGATAGTACATCATCACAATGACTCTTTTCTCTGATAATACATCATCACAGTGACTCTTTTCTCTGATAGTACATCATCACATTGACTCTTTTCTCTGATAGTACATCATCACAGTGACTCTTTTCTCTGATAGTACATCATCACAGTGACTCTTTTCTCTGATAGTACATCATCACGGTGACTCTTTTCTCTGATAGTACATCATCACAGTGACTCTTTTCTCTGATAGTACATCATCACAGTGACTCTTTTCTCTGATAGTACATCATCACAGTGACTCTTTTCTCTGATGGTACATCATCACAGTGACTCTTTTCTCTGATAGTACATCATCACAGTGACTCTTTTCTCTGATAGTACATCATCACAGTGACTCTTTTCTCTGATAGTACATCATCACAGTGACTCTTTTCTCTGATAGTACATCATCACAGTGACTCTTTTCTCTGATAGTACATCATCACAGTGACTCTTTTCTCTGATAATACATCATCACAGTGACTCTTTTCTCTGATAGTACATCATCACATTGACTCTTTTCTCTGATAGTTCATCATCACAGTGACTCTTTTCTCTGATAGTACATCATCACAGTGACTCTTTTCTCTGATAGTACATCATCACAGTGACTCTTTTCTCTGATAGTACATCATCACAATGACTCTTTCTCTGATAGTACATCATCACAGTGACTCTTTTCTCTGATAGTACATCATCACAGTAACTCTTTTCTCTGATAGTACATCATCACAGTGACTCTTTTCTCTGATAGTACATCATCACAATGACTCTTTCTCTGATAGTACATCATCACAGTGACTCTTTTCTCTGATAGTACATCATCACAGTGACTCTTTTCTCTGATAGTACATCATCACAGTGACTCTTTTCTCTGATAGTACATCATCACAGTGACTCTTTTCTCTGATAGTACATCATCACAGTGACTCTTTTCTCTGATAGTACATCATCACAGTGACTCGTTTCTCTGATAGTACATCATCACAGTGACTTTTTGCCCTGATAGTACATCACCACAGTGACTCTTTTCTCTGATAGTACATCATCACAATGTCTCTTTTCTCTGATAGTACATCATCACAGTGACTCTTTTCTCTGACAGTACATCATCACAGTGACTCTTTTCTCTGACAGTACATCATCACAGTGACTCTTTTCTCTGATAGTACATCATCACAGTGACTCTTTTCTCTGACAGTACATCATCACAGTGACTCTTTTCTCTGACAGTACATCATCACAGTGACTCTTTTCTCTGATAGTAAACCATCACAGTGACTCTTTTTTCTGATAGTACACCATCACAGTGACTCTTTTCTCTGATAGTACATCATCACAGTAACTCTTTTCTCTGATAGTACATCATCACAGTGACTCTTTTCTCTGATAGTACATCATCACAGTGACTCTTTTCTCTGATAGTACATCATCACAGTGACTCTTTTCTCTGATAG